>OZ017772.1:74945724-75075724 GCA_963969385.1 Philonicus albiceps | reverse complement strand
CACAAACTAAGAAAACAAGTCTAGCTTTAAAGCAAAATTAAAATTAGAACAAGTCCAGAGGAAAAATTTTGAGCTGCGAGCCTCAGACGCCGAAGGTGAATAAATGCTTATTCAAAATGTATGGGAAGAAAACCCTTTCTGCGCCGATTGCCGCCGTGGTCCCAATAAAACTCTGAGCGTGCTCAAAATCTGCACAACCTAAGAAAACAAGTCTAGCTTTAAAACAAAATTAAAATTAAAACAAGTCCAGAGGAAAAATTTTGAGCTGCGAGCCTCAGACGCCGAAGGTGAATAAATGCTTATTCAAAATGTATGGGAAAAAAACCCTTTCTGCGCCGATTGCCGCCGTGGTCCCAATAAAAATCTGAGCGTGCTCAAAATCTGCACAACCTAAGAAAACAAGTCTAGCTTTAAAACAAAATTAAAATTAAAACAAGTCCAGAGGAAAAATTTTGAGCTGCGAGCCTCAGACGCCGAAGGTGAATAAATGCTTATTCAAAATGTATGGGAAAAAAACCCTTTCTGCGCCGATTGCCGCCGTGGTCCCAATAAAAATGTGAGCGTGCTCAAAATCTGCACAAACTAAGAAAACAAGTCTGGCTTTAAAGCAAACATAAAATTAGAACAAGTCCAGAGGAAAAATTTTGAGCTGTGAGCCTCAGACCCCGAAGGTGAATAAATGCTTATTCAAAATGTATGGGAAGAAAACCCTTTCTGCGCCGATTGCCGCCGTGGTCCCAATAAAAATCTGAGCGTGCTCCAAATCTGCTCCAAATTATCCTTTTTATTCAGTCGACATAAGTGTATATAATATATTTAGAGCAAGTTTCGTTACATCATATCTTAAGAATTACATTTAGTACCAGCAGAAAAAATAATACTGTCTTTACAGAGTTTAAATATCGCATTCCTTCCATCCTCGGACTCTTGTTATAAACGGAAGTTTAATCAAATGCAACCTTTCTGGAAAACGATGTTAGCGATGATATTTCGCTTGGATTTGAATCAGATGGCAAATTATTGAACTCAATCTCCTCACTGGCAATATTTTCTGCGGAAACAGAGGTATTTATTTTTTCTTTAAGGCAATTTAGTTGCAAGCTTACCATTAGAATTTGAATCTTTTGGATACTGCTTGTGGCTTGGGGCATATAAAATAAGTAGAGCAAAAATATAAATATTCCACATCCCATAGACGCCTGTAACAAAACCTGATGTCAGTTGAACTTGAATATTTTCGTCCCATTTCCAGTGGCCTTCGGCAACTTGTCCCATTATAAACCCGATGACTGTAAGTGCAGCGCAGACTCTTATGTTTACAAACACTTTCGAAATCATATAACACAAAAATAGAAAATAGAGAGCAGCTGATATTCCTGCCAAAATTATGAATGTAAGCTAGAAAATATAGTAAAAGAAAAATTAGCTTTTATTTGAGTCTAATTAAATGTGCACTGACCGCTAAATTAGTACCAAGGCGAAATGTCCAAATTGAATAAAAGGGATTCCTCAGCTGCACCCCACGCTCGCACATATCAAAAATAAACAGGGAGATGCATCCAACGACCACAGCGCTAAGATGTTTCCAGTAAATAATTACCGAGTTCCTTTCGCCAGACT
Organism: Philonicus albiceps; assembly: GCA_963969385.1. NCBI lineage: Eukaryota > Metazoa > Arthropoda > Insecta > Diptera > Asilidae > Philonicus > Philonicus albiceps. The sequence goes on along the minus strand of OZ017772.1, from coordinate 75,074,104 downwards.
CTTGGATTAACATATGTATGCTCCCCGGCAAATACAAGCCAAAAACATAGAAGCATTGCATAAAATATGCCTTGTCTAATGTCACTTAAAAGTAACATAAATGGCATGTCGTAACATAAAGTCAAGTATTCCAAGGGAACTGAAAAAATAATTTGCGACTTTTAGAATAGAAGACCTAGGTATTAAACAGAGCATTTTTACGATTAAGAAAGGTCAAAGCTGATCCCAGATAAATTAGCATATATTCAAGCAAGGCAGGAGACCTCTGCAGGATATGAAGACGTCGCCAGAACCATATCATGATGCCAACGATGAACGGAAAGAACACTGTTTTTAAGCAGACGAAAACTTTGGTGAAACCACCATTCTGGTATATTGCTGTCAATTGAAGGTTATGAATGTGACCGATGTTTAAATTCATTTTAAGATCGGTGTCCACTGGTAGACGAATATTAAGCAAATAGGAATCATGATGTAGCGATCCTAATTCAAAAAGTGGTATCATATCGCACGAGTATAACACCTCGCTGCTGGATACATGGATCGATGTGCAGTCCAAATTTCGCCTTTCTAAAGAAGCTGTATAAAGTTTCCAGCCATTGTCTGGTGAGTCCTTGTTTCGGTATGCTACCTATGCTATGACGCAAAAAAAAAATCAGCACTTACAAAATCCACCTAGAGGTCAGAGGTTATACTAAGAAAAAACCTACGCTATGACGCGCATTAAGATTCAGACAGTACACAATCCGCCTATAGCTCAGATATAATACTAAAAAAAAACCTACGCTATGACGCAAAAAAAGATTCAGCGCATACACAATCCACCTATAGGTCAGAGATAATAATAAAAAAAACCTACGCTATGACGCAAAAAAGATTGAGCACTTACACAATCCCCCTATCGGTCAGAGATAATATTAAAAAAAACCTACGCTATGACGCAAAAAAGATTGAGCAGTTACAAATCCCACCTATCGGTCAGAGATAATACTAAAAAAAACCTACGCGCCTATGCAAATAAGATTGAGCACTTACACAATCCCCCTATCAGTAAAAGACAATCATACCAAAAACCTACGCGCTTACGCAAAAAAGATTGAGCACTTACACAATCCCCCTATCGGTCAGATATAATATTTAAAAAAAACCTACGCTATGACGCAAAAAAGATTGAGCAGTTACAGACTCCACCTATCGGTCAGAGATAATAATAAAAAACACCTACGCTATGACGCAAAAAAGATTGAGCACTTACACAATCCCCCTATCGGTCAGAGATAATATTAAAAAAAACCTACGCGATTACGCAAAAAAGATTGAGCAGTTACAAATCCCACCTATCGGTCAGAGATAATAATAAAAAAAACCTACGCGCCTGCGCAAAAAAGATTGAGCACTTACACAATCCCCCTATCGGTAAAAGACAATCATACAAAAAACCTACGCGCTTACGCAAAAAAGATTGAGCACTTACACAATCCTCCTATCGGTCAGAGATAATATTAAAAAAAACCTACGCGCTTACGCAAAAAATATTAAGCAGTTACACACTCCACCTATCGGTCAGAGATAATAATAAAAAAAACCTACGCTATGACGCAAAAAAGATTGAGCACTTACATAATCCCCCTATCGGTCAGAGATAATATTAAAAAAAACCTACGCGCCTATGCAAAAAAGATTGAGCACTTACACAATCCTCCTATCGGTCAGAGATAATATTAAAAAAAACCTACGCGCTTACGTAAAAAGATTGGGCACTTACACAATCCCCCTATCGGTCAGAGATAATATTACAAAAAACCTACGCTATGACGCAAAAAAGATTGAGCAGTTACAGACTCCACCTATCTGTCAGAGATAATACTAAAAAAAACCTACGCTATGACGCGTAAAAGATAGAGCACCTACACAATCCCTATAAATGTCTGAGCCAAAACCGAAGTGATAGCTATGTGGAACGAGATTAGCTTAGTGGCTACATCCGAGACAATCACCTTCATATTTTCGGACTGCCACACTACACCGAATAAAATCTTGGCGTTCACAAAATCTGCACAAACTAAGAAAAAAAGTCTGGCTTTAAAGCAAAAATAAAATTAGAACAAGTCCAGAGGAAAAATGTTGAGCTGCGAGCCTCAAATGCCGAAGGTGAATTAATGCTTATTCAAAATGTATGGGAAAAAAACCCTTTCTGCGCCGATTGCCGCCGTGGTCCTAATAAAAATCTGAGCGTGCTCAAAATCTGCACAAACTAAGAAAACAAGTCTGGCTTTAAAGCAAAATTAAAATTAGACCAAGTTGAGAGGAAAAATTTTGAGCTGTGAGCCTCAGACGCCGAAGGTGAATAAATGCTTATTCAAAATGTGTGGGAAAAAAAACCTTTCTGCGCCGATTGCCGCCGTGGTCCCAATAAAAATCTGAGCGTGCTCAAAATCTGCACAAACTAAGAAAACAAGTTTATCTTTAAAACAACATTAAAATTAAAACAATTCCAGAGGAAAAATTATGAGCTGCGAGCCTCAGACGCCGAAGGTGAATAAATGCTTATTCAAGATGTATGGGAAAAAAATCCTTTCTGCGCCGATTGCCGCCGTGGTCCCAATCAAAATGTGAGAGTGCTCAAAATCTGCACAAACTAAGAAAACAAGTCTAGCTTTAAAACAAAATTAAAATTAAAACAAGTCCAGAGGAAAAATTTTGAGCTGCGAGCCTCAGACGCCGAAGGTGAATAAATGCTTATTCAAAATGTATGGGAAAAAAACTCTTTCTGCGCCGATTGCCGCCGTGGTCCCAATAAAAATCTGAGCGTGCTCAAAATCTGCACAAACTAAGAAAACAAGTTTATCTTTAAAACAACATTAAAATTAAAACAATTCCAGAGGAAAAATTATGAGCTGCGAGCCTCAGACGCCGAAGGTGAATAAATGCTTATTCAAGATGTATGGGAAAAAAATCCTTTCTGCGCCGATTGCCGCCGTGGTCCCAATCAAAATGTGAGAGTGCTCAAAATCTGCACAAACTAAGAAAACAAGTCTAGCTTTAAAACAAAATTAAAATTAGAACAAGTCCAGAGGAAAAATTTTAAGTTGTGAGCCTCAGACCCCGAAGGTGAATAAATGCTTATTCAAAATGTATGGGAAAAAAACCCTTTCTGCGCCGATTGCCGCCGTGGTCCCAATCAAAATGTGAGAATGCTCAAAATCTGCACAAACTAAGAAAACAAGTCTAGCTTTAAAACAAAATTAAAATTAGAACAACTCTAGCGGAAAAATTTTGAGCTGCGAGCCTCAGACGCCGATGGTGAATAAATGGTTATTCAAGATGTATGGGAAAAAAATCCTTTCTGCGCCGATTGCCGCCGTGGTCCCAATCAAAATGTGAGAATGCTCAAAATCTTTACAAACTAAGAAAACAAGTCTAGCTTTAAAACAAAATTAAAATTAGAACAAGTCCAGAGGAAAAATTTTGAGCTGCGAGCCTCAGACGCCGAAGATGAATAAATGCTTATTCAAAATGTATGGGAAAAAAACCCTTTCTGCGCCGATTGCCGCCGTGGTCCCAATAAAAATCTGAGCGTGCTCAAAATCTTCACAAACTAAGAAAACAAGTCTAGCTTTAAAGCAAAAATAAAAGTAGAACAAGTCCAGTGGAAAAATTTTGATCTGCGAGCCTCAGACGCCGAAGGTGAATAAATGCTCATACAAAATGTATGGGAAAAAAACCCTTTCTGCGCCGATTGCCGCCGTGGTCCCAATAAAACTCTGAACGTGCTCAAAATCTGCACAAACTAAGAAAACAAGTCTAGCTTTAAAACAAAATTAAAATTAAAACAAGTCCAGAGGAAAAATTTTGAGCTGCGAGCCTCAGACGCCGAAGGTGAATAAATGCTTATTCAAAATGTATGGGAAAAAAACCCTTTCTGCGCCGATTGCCGCCGTGGTCCCAATAAAACTCTGAGCGTGCTCAAAATTTGCACAAACTAAGAAAACAAGTCTAGCTTTAAAACAAAATTAAAATTAAAACAAGTCCAGAGGAAAAATTTTGAGCTGCGAGCCTCAGACGCCGAAAGTGAATAAATGCTTATTCAAAATGTATGGGAAAAAAACCCTTTCTGCGCCGATTGCCGCCGTGGTCCCAATCAAAATGTGAGCGTGCTCAAAATCTGCACAAACTAAGAAAACAAGTCTAGCTTTAAAGCAAAATTAAAATTAGAACAAGTCCAGAGGAAAAATTTTGAGCTGCGAGCCTCAGACGCCGAAGGTGAATAAATGCTTATTCAAAATGTATGGGAAGAAAACCCTTTCTGCGCCGATTGCCGCCGTGGTCCCAATAAAACTCTGAGCGTGCTCAAAATCTGCACAACCTAAGAAAACAAGTCTAGCTTTAAAACAAAATTAAAATTAAAACAAGTCCAGAGGAAAAATTTTGAGCTGCGAGCCTCAGACGCCGAAAGTGAATAAATGCTTATTCAAAATGTATGGGAAAAAAACCCTTTCTGCGCCGATTGCCGCCATGGTCCCAATCAAAATGTGAGCGTGCTCAAAATCTGCACAAACTAAGAAAACAAGTCTAGCTTTAAAGCAAAATTAAAATTAGAACAAGTCCAGAGGAAAAATTTTGAGCTGCGAGCCTCAGACGCCGAAGGTGAATAAATGCTTATTCAAAATGTATGGGAAGAAAACCCTTTCTGCGCCGATTGCCGCCGTGGTCCCAATAAAACTCTGAGCGTGCTCAAAATCTGCACAACCTAAGAAAACAAGTCTAGCTTTAAAACAAAATTAAAATTAAAACAAGTCCAGAGGAAAAATTTTGAGCTGCGAGCCTCAGACGCCGAAGGTGAATAAATGCTTATTCAAAATGTATGGGAAAAAAACCCTTTCTGCGCCGATTGCCGCCGTGGTCCCAATAAAAATCTGAGCGTGCTCAAAATCTGCACAACCTAAGAAAACAAGTCTAGCTTTAAAACAAAATTAAAATTAAAACAAGTCCAGAGGAAAAATTTTGAGCTGCGAGCCTCAGACGCCGAAGGTGAATAAATGCTTATTCAAAATGTATGGGAAAAAAACCCTTTCTGCGCCGATTGCCGCCGTGGTCCCAATAAAAATGTGAGCGTGCTCAAAATCTGCACAAACTAAGAAAACAAGTCTGGCTTTAAAGCAAACATAAAATTAGAACAAGTCCAGAGGAAAAATTTTGAGCTGTGAGCCTCAGACCCCGAAGGTGAATAAATGCTTATTCAAAATGTATGGGAAGAAAACCCTTTCTGCGCCGATTGCCGCCGTGGTCCCAATAAAAATCTGAGCGTGCTCCAAATCTGCTCCAAATTATCCTTTTTATTCAGTCGACATAAGTGTATATAATATATTTAGAGCAAGTTTCGTTACATCATATCTTAAGAATTACATTTAGTACCAGCAGAAAAAATAATACTGTCTTTACAGAGTTTAAATATCGCATTCCTTCCATCCTCGGACTCTTGTTATAAACGGAAGTTTAATCAAATGCAACCTTTCTGGAAAACGATGTTAGCGATGATATTTCGCTTGGATTTGAATCAGATGGCAAATTATTGAACTCAATCTCCTCACTGGCAATATTTTCTGCGGAAACAGAGGTATTTATTTTTTCTTTAAGGCAATTTAGTTGCAAGCTTACCATTAGAATTTGAATCTTTTGGATACTGCTTGTGGCTTGGGGCATATAAAATAAGTAGAGCAAAAATATAAATATTCCACATCCCATAGACGCCTGTAACAAAACCTGATGTCAGTTGAACTTGAATATTTTCGTCCCATTTCCAGTGGCCTTCGGCAACTTGTCCCATTATAAACCCGATGACTGTAAGTGCAGCGCAGACTCTTATGTTTACAAACACTTTCGAAATCATATAACACAAAAATAGAAAATAGAGAGCAGCTGATATTCCTGCCAAAATTATGAATGTAAGCTAGAAAATATAGTAAAAGAAAAATTAGCTTTTATTTGAGTCTAATTAAATGTGCACTGACCGCTAAATTAGTACCAAGGCGAAATGTCCAAATTGAATAAAAGGGATTCCTCAGCTGCACCCCACGCTCGCACATATCAAAAATAAACAGGGAGATGCATCCAACGACCACAGCGCTAAGATGTTTCCAGTAAATAATTACCGAGTTCCTTTCGCCAGACTCTTGGATTAACATATGTATGCTCCCCGGCAAATACAAGCCAAAAACATAGAAGCATTGCATAAAATATGCCTTGTCTAATGTCACTTAAAAGTAACATAAATGGCATGTCGTAACATAAAGTCAAGTATTCCAAGGGAACTGAAAAAATAATTTGCGACTTTTAGAATAGAAGACCTAGGTATTAAACAGAGCATTTTTACGATTAAGAAAGGTCAAAGCTGATCCCAGATAAATTAGCATATATTCAAGCAAGGCAGGAGACCTCTGCAGGATATGAAGACGTCGCCAGAACCATATCATGATGCCAACGATGAACGGAAAGAACACTGTTTTTAAGCAGACGAAAACTTTGGTGAAACCACCATTCTGGTATATTGCTGTCAATTGAAGGTTATGAATGTGACCGATGTTTAAATTCATTTTAAGATCGGTGTCCACTGGTAGACGAATATTAAGCAAATAGGAATCATGATGTAGCGATCCTAATTCAAAAAGTGGTATCATATCGCACGAGTATAACACCTCGCTGCTGGATACATGGATCGATGTGCAGTCCAAATTTCGCCTTTCTAAAGAAGCTGTATAAAGTTTCCAGCCATTGTCTGGTTAGTCCTTGTTTCGGTATGCCAGTCTAGTAAAGAGTTTAGGTATAGATTTTTTTTTATAAATTGTATTTTGTGGGCTATAGTTAAATAAATGGAATAAATTGTTGTTTAAAATTGTATAATGCTCGTGTTCATTTATAGAATTTAAAAATATTGGGCTCAACCGGGATTTGAACCCGGGACCTCTCGCACCCAAAGCGAGAATCATACCCCTAGACCATTGAGCCGCGTTGCTGAAGAATTCTTAAATAATTATGTAAAGTACTTTCATTTCTAAGAAATTACCATCTAGACAGCACTGAAATCGATTTGAGGAAGATTAATCCGAACTGTCAAAATTCTGCGTGGCACATCGAAGGAGATTTTATACACGCTAGTAATTCGCGTAAATTTTGAGCGGGAAAGAAACGTGAGTCGCATATTTAAGTTTGGTCAAACACTAGTGGTAATTTTCCTCTTTAAGTTTTTCAGAACAATTCGACAATGCCGCTTCCCAGTGGAGTATATAACCAACAAGGTCCCAGTTGTTTCGATAAAATGAAAATGGGATTTGGAATCGGTTTTTGTGTTGGAATGGCTAGTGGTGCGCTTTTTGGAGGTTTCTCGGCCTTAAGGTAAAGTAGTCGTTCTTTTGAACTTGGATGAGGATTTGAAGGTTATGTGCCCACGGAAATACTCTAGGGCTCTTATTCTTATATAATAGTGCTTTACATTCCATTTCTTCATTACAGATACGGTCTCAGAGGGCGGGAGCTCATTAACAACGTAGGAAAAGTTATGCTGCAGGGAGGAGGCACATTTGGCACATTCATGGCAATTGGAACTGGTATTCGCTGTTAGTCTGAACAAATATGCAGTCACCGCTAAGATTTAGAATAAAATTGGCTAAAACAACGAAAGATATTTTGTCAGTTGAAATACTTGTTCGTGTTGGATTCCACATGCAATTCAGTGGATGCCAGTGGATGAGTGCTTGCAAATTCTAAAATTCAACATCTTTTCTCCAAAAGAGAGATGATTGTATGGTATGGTATGCGATGCGTTAGTTGAGACTCTGCAGAGACAAAATCATGAATATGGGATTGATGGAAAATTTTGCTTCCTGCCAATCTGTTCACTTCTGTGTCGGTACATAAAAAGGCGTTCTCTCACACCCTTCCATTGCTTAATCGTTTCCGGCTGCATGCCCCATTTTTGAATTGTGTATTCCTCCAACACCTCCTCACAAGTGTTACGTAGTTTTTGTAGTTACGCCAATTTCTTTAATCGCGGCTCCCCTTTAAATCCATGCGCGTCTTCTAAAAGATTAAGTTTGGCTAAATGTTTAAATAGTTTGTTCACGAAAGGGTTAAATAGATATCCTTCCAATCACATGCGCAATGTACCAGAAGATTACCTGTCCCCGACTGCATGTCTCACAGTCTTCGAAGGGTTTGCAATATTTTCATGTTTTCGCCGGCCGAATTTGTGCACGAAGCACTCTTGTAAATAAAGACGAGATATTCAGCACGTCAACAACTTTCATCGACGGCCGAATCAGCTGAGTAGATGACGCTGGCTACAGTTAGTAGATTCCATTGTAAATAAATAAACAATTACAATGCAAATTTTATTTTTTTTAAATCATTTACAAGAAATTGTTGGATGTTTTAACCAAACAGACTCTCATATGGTACGCAGAAAACGTAATTTTAATATAAAAAATTTAATCGCTATGTGGTTTCAGTTTTTAAATAATCTAATAGGTATCAGGTAATACTGGTTATTTAGATCGGGGATAAAACTTAAAAGACAATTTTTATTTGTTTTCATGAGTTTTCAGATCAGCTTCGATATGCAATACACTGTGATGGACTTCCGATGATTTCTTTTAATGCTTCGCAAACATTACAAATTCAAAAGCGTGGGGAATAAAAATCGTCTGGATAAAGTAAAGGTTAGCTGATAAATTTTATTCTTGATCGCATAAATTAAAAATGAGTTGATACCTGTTATCAATCAATGATGCATTGCGCCTATAAAATATGAGCTTAAGAATGTAAAGGATTAAGTGACAACACATAATTGGCCCGGTTCCAGGAATTGAATAATCCATTATTTGACTATTATTAAAAAAAATGCTCTTGGACTTTGCCTTGCACGCACGTATGTATTTAATAAAAAGCGAATATTTTCGCAAGTCAGCAGCATTTCAAGTTCTTATCTGGAGCAATTTCAATTCGCAGTCGTCAAATCCATAAAATCACTTTGACAGATCAGGGGGAAATTGCATTGAAATCCTCGATATAATGTATAAGAAAAAAGTTAGTGAATCTCTAAATCTCATTACTGTCTACTTTGTTCTTTTCAGATATGGTTCTCCGTCCTTCTAAAGTGCTAAGAAATTTTAAGATGCATCGAGTGAGGAGGCTGTCAACAAATGTTAACGACACTCGAATAAATGAGGTTATTCCGGAGTTTCTTAGATTGCTCTAAAATAGAAATAGATTTATATTTTTTGGAATTTGCAGTATGATGAGGTGCAGATACGAGTTCCTTGGGGAAGCATAGCTGGCAAGTGGTACGGTCCGAAAAATGTTCGGCCTATTGTAGGTATCCACGGCTGGCAAGATAACTGCGGGACTTTTGATACTTTAGCTCCGCTGTTACCTCAATACGTTGGTTTTTTATCCCTTGATTTGCCTGGCCATGGACTTTCTTCTCGTCTTCCAGATGGAATATACTACAATGTGATGGATTATCTTCATGTATTAAGACTTGTGATGAAAGATTACAACTGGGATAAGATATCAATCATAGCTCATTCTATGAGCGCAATTGTTGGATTTTTGTTTGCAGCAATATTTCCTAACAAAATCGACATGCTCGTAAGTCTAGATGCATTGAAGCCCCATACGAGGCCACTAGATAAACTAGCTGAATCGATTGCAAGCAGAATGGAGAATTTTCTCATAGCTGATGAAAGAAATCGTCATAAAACAGAGCCACCCAGTTATACCTATGAAGCCTTAGTTGAAAAATTGCATGTGGGTACATTCTACTCTATAGAGAAAGACAAATGCCATTACCTGTTGGAGCGAAGTGTACAAAAATCGTCTAAATATCCAGATCAGTATTTCTTTACACGGGATAGTAGACTTAAGTCTTATAATTACTATATTGGGTCGCAAGCGTTAAACATAGAATTTGCAAAGAGAATCACTTGTCCACATTTGTTCATGAAGGCGACGGACTCTTCATACTTTGAAAAAAAGAAATATTTCGATGAGGTACTTGAAGTACTCCAAAATAATAATCCAAAGTTCGAATTTCACGAGGTGAGAGGAACTCATCACGTTCACTTAAATAATCCTGACAGAGTTGCCGAAATTATAAAACCATTTATTTTAAAATGTCGCCCCCCAGAATATGTTAGTAAATTATAAATATAAAATTAAACACAATGTAATTGAATTTTTTTCGTATTTTACATGTAACGATTTTAAAGAACTATTGTGTACTAAAAACGTCTTTAATTTTTAAGGAATAATAATTAAGCTATTCTTTTTTACCTTTATGATTTTATTCAATAATGAAATCAATAACTCTTCATTTGTGAATGTCAATGTGTGGCCATGGAAATGTTATCCTCGACATCGCACGCAACTATGCAGTCTTCATAAGTCCATTTTGGGAAGACTCTTTTGTACAAATACATAAACACCGTATCATAGGACTTAAGGTGCCCATCGAAGATACATTTCATGTGACCATGGGTACCAAGTGATTCTTTGATGTGCCCTATACGACCGCATTTAGTGCGTAGTTTGACAGGCTTGAAATAGTGAACGTCTTCTTTGTTAAAAAACATGTATCGCACGGTCGCCGATTTCCCGTGTATCCTCATCGGATGTCCACTAAGAACAATTCGTTTTACAATAATCCGATCGGGATTGCAAGAAAGAAGACTTCCGCGAGCAACAAGAGCTAAAGTTGAATTTGGATTCTCCTTGAAGCACAGTACCGGAGCTGGAGGAAATTGTATAGGAGCGTAAAATGTTGCTACTACTGTTGTACTTGGCCTAAAGTATCGCTCAAACTGTGAATTCATAAAAATAGGTTAACTACTTCCAAGAAATATTTCCTCTTATTATGGAAATTGATTCACTTTAAAACTCAAGTCGACTTCTAATGTGCAACTCTTCTATGATAGAATTTATTTTTTTCTGTTTTTCCCAACTTGAAGTTTAGCCGTCCAAAGTGACAATTTTCATAATAAGATGCAACACATTAACTTTTTTAATGTTAAGGTGGTGCCTGAATTTTTATATACATACATTGTATTCTACGACTTGCACTGTATCAGTGCTAATAAACTGATGCCTACCTTGTGCTTATCTCCGTTAGTATGTTGACTAAAGATGGGATTTACTATAAAACGGCGGTAGCCACATTGAATAATCAATTTTTCCTTAGACTTTATTGGAACTTCTGAGTCAGGTGTTCGCTTGAGAAGCACATTAACTACAGACATTTGGTTTTCATGAGGGAGAATTCCATAAACAATGCATGTCTGCATCGGCCACACAGATTTGTATGCATTCCATTTTTCAACATTAACGTTAATAATGTGAACTGTAATGTACCATCCAGGCTGAAATGATTGCGATACAACACACATTATTCTTAGATTGGATTTAGAATTTACCTCTGCGCCGTCAACACCAGCACTTTCCTTTATAATTCTCTTTTTGGATCTATCAAAATTTTTGAATTTGTATATCCGAGAATAATCAGACGGAAGGTTTTCTTTAGGATCCCAAGGAGATGTTCTGATAAATTTATTTTTTTTTTTACATTTCACTCTAATTACAAATGGAAAAATCTTACCGAAATGATTCTAAGCCCCGGTACTTTTGGAACCTATCCCTTGCATGCATGTCAATTGGCGTATGTATTTCATCTGGCCACATTTGATCAACCGTGGCTGCTTTAATTTTTTCCAAAGTTTCTCTTTCTTCTTGAAGATCCATTGCTTCAGAGACAGATAAATAAAAGTTAAATGAAATTCGAATAATTTTTATATTTACTTACCCAAATCATACTTTTCTTCATTTAGTGGAACCTCAGAAACTGTAATTGTATCACACTCTTCGTGAACATCGCTAGAAACATCCGCCATTCCTTCATCTGAAGCAATATCTGACTCACATGACATGAATTCCTTAAAAACATTATCACATGTGTTGTTGTAATGCCGTATACTTGCTTTGCTTACTTACCTCATTGCTGTCTACCTCACTTTCGCTACTGCTGTCATTCTCGTATACTTCTTCCACATCAGGAATCCAGCATGCTTGATAATCGCCCATACCCTTAGGTACTCGCTTTATAAACTTCCTTTTTTTATCATCCTTCGATCCAGCAATTTCTTCTTCTGTTGGCCAAGTCTGTTCAGCATCCATATCATCAGGGATATTTTCTCGTGCTAAACTAGCCTGCTTGCGTGCATCAGTTTTTGCAATAATTTTTATTTCATTGGTTTCAACGGAATTGCTAAGCCTGTTATTCTCCAATACGTAAGGATCTGCAGGCGCATCTATCTGACTCATTTGGAAATCGCCTAAACCGGGAATATGAACTAAACCGTTAACATCTAAAGGTTTTCCCCGCAAAAATCCTGTAACTTTTAATAGACCGGTTTCTCCATTGGCATCAACTTTAAATTCAACTTTTTCACCATATAAATGCGGTCTATTCGCTTGATTATGAAGGATATTGTGCTTTTGTCCTCCAATTCTTCGCAAAAGATTCAATCCGTCCGCATCCGTATCAAGCTGCAAAACTTTTTGTTCGGGCAGTAATTTAGAAATGTACTTTTGCACTGCTGCTTTGGATTGTGTACGATGTTTAGGATTAACAGATTCTAAATCCATTACTGCCACCATTGGTGAAGGTATTCCCTGGGCACTAATCATATTGTATATGTTGAGACCCCATTTATCAAAGATCTCATCTTCACCAGTGCTTGCAGATGTTACAAGAATAGTGGTATCACATACTTTGAGGTAATCAAGTACCATGAGCTCACTCCCAAATCCCACTGGCGGAATTATGAAAGCAAATCGTTGTTTGAACCGTGGAACTGTAATATAAGTGACTCCGGCCAGAGATTTGTCGACAACAGCTTCACTATCGCAAACTTGTAAAATTGCAAGCATAGACTGTGGATCGATATGTCTATGCATTGGCAAAATGCATACCAAGAACGGGGCAGCTGTGGTACTACCAAGCACCCGCTTTTTATTTATTACCTCATCCCGTTTGTTTTTCCGAATCTATTGAATATTTAAAATTGTTGTACTATTAAATGTGATACAGAAAACAATTACCTGAATTGCTTGGTGTCTTCTCTGCTCCCTTCTTTGTTGCTGTTTGTGCTTATGTGAAATAGCTTTCAAAGAAGTGCGACCTGTTTAAGGAAATGTAAAATATTTCATCAGTGAGCATATTTAGCTTGTTAACCTTTTAACTCGTTATCTATAGTGCCCTTAGAACGATGTCTTCCTGTTTTATGAGCTTTATTGGTATGCTTTAACGGTCCTGGCCGATGAAGTATATAATCAATTGCCATTTTATTACTGCAAAACTCCCCTGGCAAACTGTAGTTTAACAAATTACGCACATTCGATAGGAGCACGTTTTTAATCAACTCTGATGTCCACGGTATGTTCGACGTCTCATTTGACAGCCGTCTGGCAAAAGCGGCCTGTGACAGATATTTATTTGATAATTAAAAATAATTGCCCTTTGAACTTTGAAGAAGGAATTCTATGACATTCTATGGCAATGTGAAACGTAATCCTAATAATTTACAAACGAAGTAAACTTCCACTTAAGTTATTCAAAAGGTTCAAGACGTATCTTGAAACTAAACAAATTTGATATGGTTTGGCAGTGCTTCAAAAAAGCACTTTAACGAATATGGGAACGAAACTGGAATGGAAAGTAGAATAGACAAAAGAAAGAAAAGAATTTAAGAAAAAATTGAAAATACCAAAAGTTTAGTCTCTTTTCTTTCTCCGCAGTCGACTGAAGTGACGTGAAGTACTGCAGTCTGTCTATCTGTCTTATTTAGTAGCAAGCTCTTCATTAGTTTTACACAAATCTTTTTTAAAAACGTTTTTAATTGTTATAAATCGATAAATTTTTGCAGTAGCTAAAAACATTCTTTAAACAATGTCAGTAAATTTGCGTACGATTTATGCGTTTGCTAGAGAAATGTACCCAAAGAAGATTTCAGGAGACATTCAGTACGGGACAGCTGGATTTCGGACAAAGTGAGCAAATAATGCAAGCAAATTAATTAATTTATTCACTCCACAATTCAGATGCAGCTTTGAGGGAATATGGAAAATGATATTCTTGTAAAGCAGGTTAATTTCACTTTTCTGTGTGCTACTGCTGACTCGACTGGGTGAAACCGGTTGATAATTTCGTGGCTAACATAGTGCGGTTGAAATCTTACACAACAGCGTTCAAGGAAAATGTTCAGACCATATATTTTGATCAAACAAATGGAAGAATTTGAAATTTAGCGAAATAAACGGTTTTAACTGATCTAAAATAAAGAAAGATTCTTTTCCTTGCAGGGCCGAAAATTTGGATTATGTTATGTACCGCATGGGATTACTAGCTACTCTACGATCACGCATAAAAAATGGTCTTGTTATAGGTGTAATGATAACAGCTTCGCATAACCCAGAACCAGATAATGGGGTTAAATTAATAGACCCTATGGGCGAAATGTTGGAATCAAGTTGGGAAACTATTGCCACTAATTTAGTAAATGTTGATGACAATGAGCTAGAAGCTCATGTTGGAAAATTAATTTTAGATCTTAATATTAACATTTGCCAGTCTTCTAACGTTTACGTGGGAATGGATAACAGATATCATAGTCCACGTCTTTTAAAGGCAGTTACAGATGGAGTATTAGCTTTAAAGGGAAATGTAAAAGAATTTGGAATTGTAACCACACCAATGTTGCACTATTTAGTTGTGGCTGCAAATACTAAACACGCATATGGTGTTCCTACTGAAGAGGGCTACTACAGAAAGTTAATATCTGCATTTGAAGCACTTCAAGTTAATATACCACAGATAGGAGATTATACGAATAAACTTTACTTCGACGGTGCTAACGGAGTTGGAGCTAGAAAAATGATACAATTTTTAAAAAGAATGAACAACTCGCTAAACATAATTGTCTTCAACAGTGGCGAAGGTAAAATAAACCACGAATGTGGGGCGGACTATGTGAAAGTACAACAGAGGGTACCTATCGGTATGCCATCTGTAGAGCCTAATTCAAGATGTGCATCGGTAGATGGGGATGCCGATCGAGTCGTTTATTTTTTTGTAGACGAAAATTGTACCTTTAACTTGCTAGATGGCGATCGAATTGCCACACTGGTCGCCGGTTACTTAGCGGAATTTATTCAAAAATGTGAGTTGGACCTCCGAATGGGTTTAGTCCAAACTGCCTACGCCAATGGTGCTTCCACGGAGTATATAAAGAATACCCTTAAAGTACCAACTGCATGTGTTCCCACAGGTGTAAAACATTTGCATCACAAAGCCCTTGAGTACGACATCGGCATTTATTTCGAAGCTAATGGACATGGAACAATTGTATTTAGTAAAAAAGCAAAAGATATTATAAAAGAAGCCGCTCAAGAAGCTGAACAAAATAAGAAACACATTGCAGAACGATTACTTAAATTGATTGATTTAGTCAACGAGACTGTTGGAGACGCAATTTCGGATATGCTTTTAGTGGAAACAATTCTTCATGAAAAGGGTTGGGACGTTAAGCAATGGTTAGGAACTTATACGGACTTACCGAATTTGCAGCTGAAGATTAGAGTTCAAGATCGTAATATTATTACGACAACTGATGCTGAGAGAGTTTGCGTGAATCCTGAAGGACTGCAACAAGAAATTAATAAAGTCGTTACCAAATATAATAAAGGAAGATCGTTTGTTAGGCCATCAGGTACTGAAGATGTCATACGCGTGTACGCTGAAGCAGCAACAAAAAGCGTAAGTCAACATATATTTGTTTGCGTTTGTGATATTTTAGCGTTTTTTTCAGGATGCAGAATTATTGGCTTATGAAGTTGGAGTTCTTGTATACAAGATGGCTGGCGGAGTTGGAACTGAACCCGTTATTCCAGAGAAGAAATACACTGCTCACATATGAATTAGCCTTATAATACTTTGTTTATAATATTTAAGACATTGTTGCATTCCACTGCCAAGGAATCATTTTTAAATATACTAACTTACTTCAATATTCACCGTTGGCTTTTGGATTGGGTAATCTGCCAAGCAAACTAGAAAATTCAAAGTGTAGAAAGATTTACATATTTGAGTCTCATAATTTCCATAGTTTTTGAATTAGCTACACAATGAAATAGTTCTTCATCGACTGGGCATCTGTTCCGCATTACAATTCTATTTTTTTATTCGAGATTTGAAATATGTACATGGAGCAAATAATGGCATAATGGGGCTTTTATTGCGGAATCCGTCGGCAGGAATGCAAATTTCAGAATTCAAGTGTATGAAATCCGCATTCGCATTCCCGCTGACAGAATCCGCAATAGGGTGAAAGGTGTTTGTATAATTTCATAAAAAAATCGAACTCTTTTCAGCAATAACAAACTATACTTAATCGCAAGTAGAATAAACTTGATATTTATTTGATCTCGCGATAAATATAAATCAATATCGAACAACGAATTCAAATTTCATAAGGTGGCTGGTAATAAAATTGTTCTAAAATATGGGCCGTTCATTTTGAAAGTGACTTAATTCCAAAAAGGTACAAAATCAATGTTATCTGCAGAATTTATTAATAATTATACAAGGTGTTTATTCTAGAATTTAAATAAAGACAATGTCAAATTAAAGAAAATGGGCATTTAAGATATTCCACCGTTGTATATAAAAAATAGTTACGCAGACTCGAAGGCGCATGCATTAAAAGTAATAAAAATGAATAAAATAAATTGCTGTATATAATTAGGCGGTTTTTGCTCTAATAGCTGCACGTTTGCTAGTAACAGCCTGGAAACCAGATTTAATGCTGGCTACAGAGCACCTAGAGCCACAAGATTCACACTGCAAAAAAAATAATCTCGTGTCCTTTTGCAAAATAGTCTCTGGTGAACGACAGGTGTGACATGTTACGTATTCCTTTATGTATCTCCTTAAAACGTTCTCGATCTGTTTAGGCTGAAATCTACCCTTAATTATAAGTTGCCGATTCCCATCCATAGAACCACTTGTACCCAGCTCAGCCAATAAAAAGTCAAGCAAATGTTTCGGTTGCCTGTGCAATGTCTTACAAATGTCTGTGAAGTTAGCAAAAGATGTTTTCTTTGTTCCTACGCGCAATACTTGCGGTGGCCTCATAACGAACTTTGGCTTACGTCCAGCAGCCATATCTGGATTTTTGTCGAAGATAATTTCAAAAACACGTTGCAGGAGTTCATCGTAGGTGTAATCACGATCAGATCCCGCCCAAGTTGTGCTGTTTTCGTCCACTACAAATAAAATTAATTAACACAATGTTACTATTTATAATATTATTATTTCTAGAATAGTCTTTCTAATCACCTACCAATTTCGGGCGCGCTCAATTCCGTATCAGTAAGGCATGTAAAATTAAATAATTCCTATCAAATTTCATCCCTTAAAACTTAATTTTCTTCGATTTTTCTATTCGTTTATCTTAATTCTCTTTAAATTCCACAGTAAGTATTTAAAAATTTTTTCCAAAAGTTCAAAAATCCTCCAGCTACGAACGTATAAAACTAATCATAAGCTCACTTTGTGCGCAGTTATCCTTGTCTTCAGAAAGGTAGCCCTGACAAATGGATTGGTAATTTTCTTTAAATGTAAGCTAGCTTCCTAAAATACTAAGATTAAGGGCAAACATTAAATTTGACCTAAATATGGTATTCCCTCAACCTGTCTTTCTTTTTGATATTATCTCAGAGATTAAACTTCTATTCGTTTTGAATTGTTGTTCTTTATGAATTTTTTTTCGTGGCACACTATTTAAAAGAAAAACCCTCGGGAGTATAAATACGAGAATCATCGCGAAATAACACTGCTACTCATAATGGCAGACCAAAAGTGTTTTACTCCACACATTGTACCAACATAATTCGAAAAGGAATTGTTTTATTATTAACATCAAATCCTTCGATAAGGATCTATCATTATTACCTACGACTTTTAATTGAAAATTATTTATTAATATTAGTAAGATAGCTAAATTATGAACACTAGCACCTAGAACCATCAATGAAAAATCATGTTTTACTAGTTATAACTAAAAATACCTTTTTTTATGATCAAGAGCTCATTACAGTGACCAGAACAAAAGATTCGATTTTTTAATTTGACTGTGATAATTGAGAGAGATCTATTTCATGGCTTGTAATTTGTTTCCAGTATTTTTGGAATTCATGGATCAGAACTACTGTGATGCTTTGGAATCATTTGCCCTTGCGAAAAGAATCAAATAAGCACATTTCAAGGGAATAATCGAGCAGTCGAAGCAGCAAAAATTATGCCAGCGACGTTAAAGAAGCAAAATTCATATATTACCATTTTCCTTGTCCTCAGACTTCTCTTCCTCTTTTTCAGCGACCAACTCGTCAAGATCCTTCTTCTTTTTCTTCTTCTTCTTCGTCTTGGAGAAATCTATATCCAAATCTACATCTTCCTCAAAGTTCCCATCCTCCGGCACGCCTTCGCCCTGAGCAGTTGTTTCAGTTTTTGCCTCAGAAGTCGAAAGGGCATTTTCAAGCTCATCCAAATTAAAAGGCTTCTTCTTTTTCTTTTTCTTTTTGCCAGCAGTCTCTAAATCTAAATCGTCAAATTCATTCAATCCAATGTCTGCATCTGGCTCTTTTTCAGGTGCACCATCTTCAACACTTTTCGGAGTCTCATCAAGCCCCAAAGCCGCATCTAGGTCAAAGTTAGTCTTCTTCTTCTTTTTCTTCTTCGTAACAGTAGGATCAAAATTCTGCAAAATGGTAAAAATAAGACGAACATTTTGAGACATAACCTCAGCTTTGCTAGATGAACTGCATTAATGTTAAAGCATTTTTTATCAAATTATTCTTTTAAAAGTATACGTACCATATCATCTTCTGCCATTGTTTTAGCTTTTCCACGCGGGAATTTTATACCACCGGATAAATGACGAGCTAGCTCACAAGAAAAACTATTGCATCAGAAATCCACAAAAAGGATGATGGTGACAAGGCAACTAGACAACTCCTAAATCCCACCCTGTGGAGTAAATCCATGTTCTCAAATATTGGGCATAGTTCGTTAAATCACTCATATGCATTGCGGAAGGTAATTTATTTGTAATGTAAAGTATTTTTTTAATAAAGTTCAGTTCTTTTCAATACAAATATGAAAATCCGGATTTTATCTAAATTTCTATAAGTGCATTTTTTAACAAAGTAAAGTCATTGACCATACTTATCTGAAAAACTAAATATCTGAGTTTCTCTCCAGCTTACAGAGAAATTTCAAAATGTAGCAAACTTCACGGCAATAATTTTAATTGCATGAATTCAATTTTTTGAAGATAAACACAATGTTCTACTTAACCAGAGCTTTCTTCTAGCGTTTACAATTTATTTTAATTCAGAGCTAAAAACTAAACTAATTTTGGTAATAAATTGTTTTTCGTGGTAATTAATTACCAATAAAGGTTTTGCAATTAATTACCATAAAAAAATTGGTGTGTACTAAAATGGCCATACTCATTTAATACATCTACACAATTTCTGCTAAAAACTTAAGAAATTGTGTGAAAATCAGATGCAATTACATGTTACGTTCCTTTTAAATGGTTTGAAATGCAAAGTGAGCTTTTTAACAATTTCCTGTGCAATTGCTCCAGAAGCTCATTTCACAATAATTCAAATTCACAGCTGACTATTCAAAATCCGTCAATAGTGTGAGCAAAAGCGAACGAAAAGTGCACCATTTTGTATGGGGCGAGTAGTCTATTTCTATTTGTCAGTGAGATCTACTGTGAAAGTGGTCAAGTTTAGTGCTAACGTTCTTGAATAAATAAATTAATATGGGTACATTACGGCATTTAATCACGCTGATGATATCTGTCATCGCGTTTGTATTAACTTTTTATGCAATGGGAAAGTTAATGGTATTCCTTTCAAAGCCAGGAAAAGTACACCTTGAGCATACTTGGATAATAAATTTACTAGACAACAAATCGAAAATTGAAACTGCTATGTGGGCTGTTGTGACTGATATACTTTTAGTACAATTATTTATTTTTCAACATAGCTTTATGAGATGGAGCTTGATTAAAACAATCCTCCAGAAAGTTAGGCTGGATCAAGCAGAACGAGCAATCTATTGTTTTACTTCAGCACTATGTTTGTGGGTGAGTTAATTGTGTACTTACCAAAAATTGATACGATTGCATATCACCTATTTTTTTGCCCGAATGGATTAGCAAAATATAAAGCAGTCAAATTTGTGGTATAAGTTTGTGCCTTCAATGCGTAGTAACGAGACAAACTTATATATATTTACTACATCATTTTAGTGTATTTCGCGCCGCGTCATAATTATGTTATTATTATTTAATGATATATGGTATAACTTGCTAATAATTTAATGTGTTAAGAATGTCTCATTTTTTATCCATCAATCGGCAGCCAGTCTTATATTTTTGTCATTTGAAATTAATGCAATTGTTATTTTCATTGCATACTGTAACTAATGCTAACTTAGGGACCCTTTTTAAATTTTTTGAAATATTTCATAGAATCTAAAACCACATATTAAAACGAGCGAATATAGGAACGATTATTATTTATTTATTTACCTAGTCATAAGAAAACGAAAGATTGATGAAATATTAAGCACATCTTTAATATTGTTTTGTAGTGTTAATGCAAAAAATAAATAAAAAACCTTTTTAATTCTTTATTCAGATTTTAACAAATAACTGGAAACCTGCTCCCACCATTACTTTATGGCAACTAGACGTTGGGAACAATAACCTTTTATGGTTGACTTTTGTTTTGGTGCACATCGCAGCATGGATGGTAATTTATTGTGGAAGTATAATAATGGATCTGCCAGAAATTATAGGAGTGAAGCAGGTACATACTATATATAGTTACATATATACATATTCAAAATTAAAGCGCATTTCCCATTAACATAGGAATTTAGAATTTAAACACATATTGTCATTGCAGGTGTACTATGATATACTCAATTATAATCATCCGATGGCTTACAAATCCTTCGAACTGAAGCATCTTTATGGTCACATCAGGCATCCATCTTTTTCGGCGTTTTCCATTATTTTGTGGTTCACAAACGTAATGACATTGGATCGATTTTTGCTAGCATTATTACTGACTTCTTATATGTACGTGGCTTGGTCAACAGATCATGATGACATGATTTACCATAAGTGTCAATTTCAGAAGAAGAGAGAAGAATTGAAAAGAATGGCACACTAAGCCTTTTAAGTCAGTACGTGTTTTGATCATAGTCAAATACTTACTTGCAATCTAACTGCCATATTTTAAGAACTTAACTAAGAAAAATATAGATATATAAGTTGTATATGAACAAATGCGCATGAAGGGAAGTTTTTTTGTATATTTTTCTCTTACCTAAGTTATTTATATCATACTAACGAATGTAAATGTATCCTAAAATTTTATAAAATAAATAACATTCTGTAATTTCTCCAGAAATTCATTAATATTTAAAGCCTATATGGAATGAAAATCCCTGTGGTTTTAATCTCTTAAACTTATGGTGTCCCTGGAGATCTCACTGAACGGTCAACAATTCCGAATAACTTTCACGTATTTTCAAACATTTTACGCACACTTGCAAGAAGCAGATTCACGACTTGTAAAACCGAACCGAATTTGTCTATAAATTAATGATAAAGTAAGGTAAACAGTAAAAAAGCATCTGAAGTAGTGAAAATAACCATATTTACTGTTTCAATTAAAATGGACAAGAGAAGGATCAAAAGGTTGCCCTTTAAACGGAGAACCTTCGGCGTCCCATGCAACGCGAAGGATGTCTCTATTCCTTATTTGCTCCGAAGTTGGCTGGCCCAGGAGTTTTTGTTGTTGATCGAATCTTAATTGTCTTATAACCTCTTGTGATTCTTCCGGTAAATCTTCCATTGGTCGGGAACAATCGATCTTACTTAGATCTATTCGCGATTCAGATTCAAAAAAACGATCCCACCACACTTCTTGTATTTTATCTGAAAGGCATTATTATTGTGGAAATATTATTTATAAAAATATAATTATTTATTAATTTCATTAAATTAGTTCTAGGATTGATTCCGACTTTAAAGAAATTATTAACAACAGCAACAAGTTTATTTCTCACCTAATGAAATTTGTAACTTTCCTTCAGATATACTCCAAACAGCGTCGACATTTTTACACTTCCTTGAAAGTTTTCCTTCTAATAAAGTACTTTCAGGATGCAACTTTTGAGTTACCTTAAGGTAATCTTTGTCTATTTTCACGTTCAGCTCTTTCGGTGTGGTTATGCTTTTAGGCAGTATCATTTGAAATTCCACATCACTTATAGTTTGATTCCAGCAATAGTTTTCGAAACAACCTCCGTTATAATATTCGTTGTCTTGGAATTTCTCTTTACATTTTCTAAACCAGCTTATTTCAGTCTTATTTTGAGCGACGGTTGACGGGGTCTGTTCTTCATTTTCATTGGGAGAAATCTGAACTTTTTCAGCCTGCCAGCAATGTTTGTCATATTTCTTTAGAGCCTATTGTAAATAAAATCGTTATAATACTGCACCAAAAGTGGGTACTACACATACACATAGAACTATATTTTCCCTTACACCAGGAGGAAACCCGATGTTGCCTTCCTGATGCATTACTTGATAAAAATCTGTTCTGTAATATACGGGAGAATATAAAGTAATTCAAACTTTAAAAACAATACTGCAGATATATCTTATTATATTGTTATATTAGCTACCTCCTTGCCAAGAATCCAAACACAGTATCAAGGAAATTTGCAATAGTCTTCTTCTCTTCAAGCACTTCCATTAAAATACCATCGCTTCGGTCCATGTTGTCTTAACTTTTTCAAAGCGTTGACAACTCTATTTGAAGTATTTGGGTAGTATTTAAAAAATAAAAACAACCTAAAAGTAAATAACTATGGTGTGTTCAGTTGTCAACGTATTTTGACATGACGTTATTTGTCACGATGTAGAGAATACTCCTTACGTTGAACATAAGCTACTTTTCTGCACCATGATACCATTCGTAAAGCAAAGCAGTGTGTGTTTTCGTAAGTCGGATAATAATACAGTGACCACTAACTATAGAAATCAACCACTCAATTTTCGTCTCAAATGGGTACATCCATTGACATATAGAAATGACCACTCATTTTTTCGTCTAAAATGGTGCACCTTTTGGCATGTTTCAAATCACAGATATATGTACATATAAGGTGGACTATTCAATCTCCTGTTTCAAGCGTCTGCAAATTTTACATCTCCTGCCAGAGAAGATATATCTGATTAGCGCTATCGCTGTCTAATTTTTTCGTATATAAAAAATAAGGCAAATTAGGGTAGGACCTGGAAATAAGACCAGTTGTCAAGATTAACTTTTTTTTTGCATTTACAATTGAACAAATTTCTTTCTGAATTAGTATTAGTTTATTCAATAATTTTAATGGATAATTGGTTGGATTAAATGGGGATTTGTCAAATTGCTTTTGTACAATTTAAAGCCCTAAAGTAGTTTTTTTAAGGAGAATGAGGTTACTAGCAACTTTAAAAATGGAATTTTAATGCATTTTCATAATAATTGGTTTTTAGAAGGAAAAGTGCTCGCACCGTCCGCACTAAAACAATAAAAAGTCATAAGAACCCTCCTACATGAACACAATTGCCTTTTATCCTTTTATTGTCATGATATAGATGCCATGTTACTGGACAATTTTTGAATTATTCTACGTTTTTGCATTGACTCCATCATATAGCCGAAATTACTGTCTATTTATTTTTAATCTTTAAGTAAATAACTATTACGTCATAGCCCGACAACTAGACAGCTGTCAAATGAAAAGTCGAACATATGTAACTTGCCCGTGCCAGACCCAAGAGCCAGGTCACATTCTGTAGCACTTTAGTCATAGCCATTCTTATTTTCGTTGATTCTCTCATTGAAGTCAGCTATTATTAAACAGGTTTTGCGTGCTCTGATCTATGATGGGAGTGAAATCACAGTAAGCGTGCCTTCTACTCCGGTAATATGTTGTACTTCATTTGTTCTCTGTTTACTAATAAGACTGTATTTGAATACTTTGACTCGCAGTCGAATTCGGTCAGTTCTTTTTCCATGTTCGTTCTATTCTTTTACATCAAGCTGTTGTATGTTATGTTTTCAATATTCTTTACGTTGCACAGAATAAATTGGAACTTGTAGTTGCTAAAACAGCAATATGTCGAAAATTTACCACTTTTACGCAGTTCGACCTGTAGAAGATCTCATTTTAAGTGCAGAGCATAAATTATCTGGCCGTGTGGCGCAGTACTTAAGAGAATTCCAGTTAGATGGAATTCGGTTCCTTTATAAACATTTCGAAAACAATGAGTCTTGCATTTTAAATGATGAAAGTGGCCTCGGTAAAACAGCAACTGTTTGTGCCTTTTTGGAAACTGTCTTACCACATGACGCAACTAGGAATTGCCTCATAATTGTAAAAAATGACGAACGCCTTAAAAACTGGAAATTTCATTTAGAAGTACTTACGAAGCTTCCAAACAAGGTCGTGTTTAGAAATGAAGGTGATTATAGACATTAGGCTAAAACTTTTTGGATGTAACATTTATTTTTCAGATGTCTCGAACGGGATAGTCTTCCTAACAAAATGGGATTCATTTCAAAAATCTGCTTCCCTTGCTAAGCATGTTTTCGATTGTGTGATCATCGATAACCGAGGAGAACTACTGGCAAATAAAATATGTTCTGGATATTTACTACGCAACTATGTGAACAAGATATCATTGGTTGTATCTAGTGCGGATGTTGCAGTAACTATTTCATATGTCGCAACACTGTTTATTTTTTCTTATCTCTTTCTTGCAGATAGACCTTAAGCAGTTCCATATGATGTTGAAAATGTGTGGTCGCTTAGGGAAGGCATATGAAAATATTAAAGATTTTGAAGAACAATTTGCACTGCCTTCACCTAATGGTGCTTCAAAAGATGTCAACTTATTAGAAGCTTATTTTTTGAGAAGAGAGAAAATAATAAATTTTTGCAGGTAAATAATCTGGTTATGCTTACACCTTTTAAAGAGTTGTATGAATTCGGAATGATTGATTTCGTTATTTGAGATACATTTTAATTCTAGTATAAAGACTCAGCTGAAAATGTGTCAGATTTTGTTCGTTTAATAAGATTCTAAAGTATTTGTTCTATTTTAAAAATTATTTAATATGCAGTCAATTGTGCTAGTAGATAAACTAGACAAATCAATCTTTTATTCAAAAAAATTGAAAGATTCTTAAATAATTTAAAATAAAACTTCAGCTTATACAAAAAGGTTAACTAATTTTTGAAACACAGGGAATTTCGTCTACGAAGATATCGACATCAATATGACGATGTGTTGCCATTAGCTCAGCCGGGCGATTACATTAAAAGTATGAATATATGGATTACTACTCCAACAAGTTATTCGAAGTCCAGTTCATCGTCGGTTAAAATATTAAGTTCGTCATCTGAAAAAGACGCTGAACAACTGCTAAAATCTTATTTTGATGTAAAAGAACAAAGAGAAACCGAAGAGGCGGAGCCAAAATTGAATAAGATCACTCGAGTATCAACAGGTTGCAAGGATGATGATGATGAAATGCCACCACTTTTTTTGGAATCGGATACAGAAGAACGACCTGCAGATTGGTTTAAAAGATCCCGAAAAACTCGGCCTATTGGAGGTGATATTCAAATAAAGGATGTAAACAATAAAACTGAACCGAAGTGTAAACAAATATATGACAAAAACTGTACAGTGAAAACAGACCCGACCCTGACTAGAAGTAGAAAAAAGCTAAACGCATTGAATATTTCTTCAGTAAGGACAAATATGAGGAGTCTTCATGCAACACGTTCAAAAACGCAGAAAAATAAGTATATTCTGTTCGGTCATAATATTAATGATAAAAAGAAGACTAAAATACGAAAGCGAATAATGAAAACTGTACCAATTGCATCAGATAATATTGGGAACAGTAGAATGCGAAAGCAGTGCATGAAAACGGAAGTAGAAAATGTAGACACATTTTCTAATAATAAATATTTGACTAGATCTAGGGCCAAAAAGATTTATGGAAAAGTCTTCGATAACTTAGATAAAATAAAAAAGAAAAAATTTAACCGTAATAACGGTGTGAAACGCAATAATCTGGTGCCTCGTCAAAAATATCAAGATACTAAGATTAATGTTAAATCGGTAAAATTAGGTAAGCAGAAAGGCATTACTGAGGCAAACAAAGATTTTTGTGAAAAAGAGGTTGATTTACGGTTGTCGAAAATCTACGCTAAAAGCGTTTCAACAAGTCCTCCAAAAAAAACAAAAGCGAAGGTATTTAAAACTTGTGTCAAAGCAACTGATGTTCAAATTTGCGATATTCAGAAGGAAAAACTGCTTGGTTCACCACAAGATGACGTTATTGTACTTTCCAGCTCTACCGAAAACTGCACTCCCTTATCCACATCAAATAGCACGAAAACAATTCAAACAGTTGCTAATTTGTTGTCATCCCCAGATATTTTTAGTAATGTTACTGACGATTGCGATATTCTATGCTCTCAGAGAGAAAAATTGCATGGTAGTAGATTCAAAACAAATACCTCTTTTCGCAAGTCCGACACCCCATTATTAAAAGGTAGCAATTCTTCTTGTTTAGATTTACTCGAAAAGGAATTTAGCAAAGAAAAAAGGCAGGAGAACGAACGGATTTTAGAAATGTCTTTAGAAAAGAATTTTATTCACCTCAACGAAAATATATCTGAAGGGGCGATAATAAGAAGTCGTATGGTAACGTCTCAAAGAAATAAAATAACCAAATATTTGATTGGATCGGAGCCGGTAAATGAAGGCAAAACATTATTGCTGAGTCGACATGAGGAGCATTTGGAAAATAGCACTGACTTGGAAGGATGTCCAAAAACACCCAAGAAGCCAAAAATACCACAGCGAAATGTAAATACTTTCAGCAAGTCTCCTAAAACTAAAGTTCCTAAGGCCGTAACTCCAAACAGTCTTAAAACATGGCTGTTAAAATCCCAAACTACGCATGAAGATATTGTTAAACCATCCAGGAGGAGGAGGTTGAACCTATGGTTCAATGATTGATTTTTAAATAGATTTTGTTTTCGATTTTGCTCATTTTATTACTACAACAAAGTGCACAACAAACATAATAAAATTGGATATTTCTTAATAATAAGGCAATTCAAAAAGGCATTTTTTTTTAAATCTAAAAATGGAATTTCAATGATTATTTTATTAATAGAAAAATATTTTGTATAGATATATGTATATAATACAATTGAAAAAACTTTCAAAAATAAAGACTTGGAAGTAGTATAGAATCAGGTTTTTTTATTAAATTGTAAAGTTAAATTGCGAATAATTGCACGTCTTTGAAACTCGACTTCACGTTGGCAGAATTTTCCTAAAAATGGAGGACACTGGAACCGTGCGTTCTCCAGGCAATAAGTATCAGTACTACCCAAAGCACTGATTTTGAATAGTCCTTCAGAATTTACTGTAATAATAAAAAATGTAAATTTATACAATGCTTGCAACTAATTCCATGGAATAATGGACTAAAGATTATTAACCATTCCAGTATGCTAATTTTTACCTATATGCATGAATATCTCTAGGGATTTCAAGTTTTTATTTAATTACTATTGTTTTAATAATGTTAAATATTTTACAACACTTACAATTACATAAATGAAAATTCAACCACATAATTTCGCTGAATTTTGTCTGAATAAGTAGCTCAAGAACCTTCTTAATATCACAACTCTTTAGCTCAATAATCTTCAGTGAATACTCGAAAATAGAAATCAAACAACTCCACTGTCTATAGATTTCGTCCACTAGATTATGATCCAACGTTCAATTTCGGAAAAATAGGGAGCCATAGAAACTATTATTTTTGAAGATTATGATATGCTTCCCATTTAAAATATCCATATTCTAGTTAATAAATTAACTTTTTTTTATTGTTAAACTCGTAAATATAATTAATCTCCCGAAATAAATAACGTCTATTTTAATGAAATAAAAACGTTTGATACTACGTCGTAAAAAGAGCTAACTTAAAATTAAGTGTTCATAGCAACAAAACACAAGTTTTCTTGCGAATAACTTAGAAATTCGATTTTTCAAGAAAATAAACGAAAAGCCATTGATAAATATTAAAAGTTCATACGTACGGCAATATAGGCCAAGAAAAAAACAAGTTTTGTGCTTCGATTCTACTACGAAACTTCCACCTTGTTCTGATGGCAATTTCCTTACAGAGAAATCAGCTATGGCAGAATTTTCCCAATATGGCCAATGTGATAGTCTCTCGTTGTACTGTACGGAGTATTTCCAGTGATCATATGAACCCGTATCTGAAGTAATTTTGAAGTCTAAGCTAAAATAATAAAAAGCAAAAGGATAACATTAGGGGTTTAACTTTTAAGGAGGTAGGGGTGTGCTCCATGAGCCTTTCTAGGAGAGAATCAGATTCTAGCAATAAATTTTTAAAACCTCATTTTCTTAGTAGCTTACTGATTTGGCATATAAGCCTTCCTTGCACTTACTTCCTCAATTGTGGTAATACAGCAAGTTAATAATATTCGAAAACTAAGTTCACCAAATGAATGAGTGATTGTATATAGAATTATGAAACCAAATATAAAAGAGTATTCATTGAATTAATCAGTTTTTATGGGGGTCACATTTCTTGGAATTGCTATAGATTTCATTAAAGACAGAGCAAAGATAATTTACTAGTAGTTAAAATCAATGATTATAATTACATGCAAGATTTTTAATGGATGGAACTCATTTACTTCGCTTTCGTAATTGAGTTTACTCAATTGGTAAAAATTGTATACTTACATAGTAGGATTAAGCAACTTCATTTTGCTGAAATCTGCCACGAAGTCCCAGACATATTCTGGTTTTGTGTCTTTTATGACGGTGTCAATTTGAAATTCGTAATATCCACTCGAGAACATCATGTAGCACAAAAAGACAGCTGAAAGCACGAATGCCAAGCGCCTCTTATTCCAGCGTTTAATATTCATACTTTGCCCCAATATTATTAAACTATTAATACAAAATTTTTTAGCTACTTTACTTTACTGGGTTTTCTTCTGTTGCGATTCTTCGATTTTGAAACGGTGGGTGACCGGAGCGGTCTTTACTGTTGTTAACGCTATGGTATCTAAAAATAAAGTAGTACACAAGCACGCAACATCCTGAGATAAGTTTACATCCGATTTGAAAGTCAAATCCGCCCGCAGCTGACTTCACCGGTAGCTAAGCGGAAGTCTCAAATTTGACTGTATGATGTCGCGCGAAACATAGCACCAAACGCTTTTTCGCGAAAAAATATATGCCACAGCCTAGAAATTAAAACTGGAGAAATATAATAATTACATCAGGCATATAAATAGGGAAATAATGCGCAAGCCCTCACATATACAGGTATCGAAAAATCAGTCTTTTAGCATCAATTGCGTTCTGAACAGAATTAAACGAAACAATTCGTCAAAAACCAACAAATATTCCACAATTCAATTTTCTGCACCAGCTGTGACATGCAGCAAACAATAATGCACTGCTTGTATTGACAATGCTGCTAGCTGCAATGCAAGCGATAATTCTTTACACCACTTTGATCTTGGGTTTCGGGCGCTTTCTCTCTTCCTTTCCCCTTCCAACGCAACGAAATTATGGATAGGTATGTTCGACGTTTCACTTGACAGTTATTTGGTTAAGGCGGCCTGTGGCGTAGAGGATAGTTATTTACTTAAAAATTAAAAATATCTATCAAAAGACATTCATTTGTTTTCTTTTTTTCAAAGGTTTTTACACGCAACCGTTTTCATATTAAAATTCGTTACTTTCTCTAAGCTCCCTTTATTTTGTCATCCCCTTTTTTTTATAATACACTCCTCTAAGCCGTGCGTATGGCAATACTCGCGCTAAACTGTTATATCAGTCACCATTTTTATGTAGCACACGTAAATTGCGGTATGTCATTGAAGTCGCTTTTTTATCTCTTATTTTCCGTACGATTTCGTGTAGAAAGTTACTAAATTTTAGTAAAACTAATTTATTTGTGAACTTTAAATGGTTAGAGATTCAGCATTTACCGTCAATAGTGCAGTGAATACAAAAATTAAAAAAAATTAGTAAATATACATCACTGGGCGAAAAATTCCACTTGTTTTCTATGTGCAATTATTAGATTTTCAGTTTTCCTCTTTTTGCCATTTTGTTCAAGAGCTGTTGATCTCAATAAGCCCATTTATTTTAAAGTTGTTCAGGTGAGTAGGCTTTGGTCTTTTAGGAAATTTCCTGTTCTAGGTAATCCTTCAAAAACAATCGTTGCATGCTTGGACGGCTTTTATTTCCAATCGAAGACACGCATTTCGTCTGCCAAACCTTTGTCAGTGTAAAAATTTGTTTTATACCGTTACTGCCTAATAATATTTGCCGAGAGTCGCAGCTACCATTTTCGTCAATTTCATATCAATTCATAGAATTAATAATTGAATCTAAAATCTAGCAAACTGCTGAAAGCTCCGTCATGTGATGAAGTGCTATTTACCTATTCCCTGTTATGTCTGCAACTTGAAGTAGGCACCTGTCAACGAAAATCTTTTAAGAAATTTGTTTAGTAAATTTAATTTACGCTTTGCACGCACAATAGCTGTGACGAGATATAATGGGTCTCTGTTGCACCCGAGCTAAAAGCATTTTGCCCTATCTTACAAATTTGTAGGTACGTTTATTCGATTGGCTTTTAAATTTCAGTCGTGTAATCCCCAGTACACCCCAGTATCTTATCTTCTGGAATGGTATCTTTTAAGTTGTTTTATTAAAATGAAATGTTTTAGAAATTACTCTTCGGTTTGTCCTTTATTGCCGTAGTTCATTGGCATTTCCAATTTTTTATATTTTTATTTTTGAGTACTATAGGTTTTAGTGAAAAAGCAAAATATTGGAAGGTCGCATTCAATAGAAAATAAACTGAGTAAATCTCTGAAATTTCTACTACAAATTATTTCGATTTTCATTACTTATTGAAATGCCATATTGAATTTGTGTAGTTTATAATGGCAGATTTTGGAAATAAGTTACCTAGATTAATTCTAATTTAGCTAGTAGATAATCTATATATTTATATATAAAAACATGTCCTCACTGACATCATTAACTACCAGCCCTAACTACTAAAGTTAGAAATATGAAATTTAGGACTTCATTTGCGTTTCGTGATATAGGCACTTACTAAGAAATGATTTGTATTAGAAACAATTATGAAACGAGCCTATTAATCTAAAACATTGTATTAAATAGTATTTTACCGATGCCCAAAAACTGCACTTTCACCGTATTACCGTTCGGTTTTATTTTCTTATTTAAATAATTTTCATTGATTACTGTTCGGTAAGATAATATGCTTTTGATTAAAGGACACTTTTTAGACCAAAGAGAAATTTAATCAGAATTATCGGATAGAGAAATAAAATGGTTTTTATTAAACAAAAATGAAATAATTAGAGAACAATACAAATTAATTTCAATTCTTTTACTCCTTTATTGATTAATATTTTTCATTGTTTTCTGAACAGAATCAAGCAAATAAGAAGACTTATTAACCGGATGCATAAGAAACTAAAGTGCATCACAAAAATTAAGCATTTCATGCGAAAAATTACTAAATTGTGAGGAAGTCAGGGCCACCCTAAAATCAGTGAGTTGAATGTTTTTATAAAATTTTCATGGTAAAAAGCATAATAAACATTAATTAGTATTTGCAGGTATATATTTCTACATGAATAATACATAAACACATAGTTTCAAACTATTAAATTTATTATTATTATTTTTGAAATTAAAAAAAGGAAGACAAGTTTCGCTGTTCATCTTACGGATGTAATATTGGGAAGAATCTTTTCTTACCTGAGGGAGGTTATTGAGAAGTGTCAAAATTTTAAAAACGGGGGGAAGTTCTATATACAAGGGGATTGAGAAAGACGTTTTCCAATATAGGTGTGTCAATCGATTCTATTAGGTTATCTGGTAATTTTTTTCATGTGTTTATATATATATATATATAGTTCTGAAATCTGTATATTAATGGTATGGTAATTCAATCCTCTTGGATATGAATCAAATTGGTTGTCATAAGTGGAATAGCATACAAGTCCGCATAAGTAACCAATGCACTTCAAATCTTTAAAATTTTTTTTAAAGCCGGAGTGAGGTTTAGATTTTAGCTTGATTTGACTTTCCAAATACTTCTTTTAGCGTTGACTTTCGGTTTTTTCACATTGTTTATTATACGTCAGTGCCGTGGTTCAAATTACACTGAAATAAACTTATAAACAATTTCCAACATTGTTTTTAGGTTTTTAAACTAAATCATATTAGATGGAATAGAATCAGCAAGAAAAATGTGGATAGCTGGGACACGATCACCGTACTATTTCATAATATTTAGTTGTAAGTAAACTATTAATGGGCCTTTCAATAGTATACAACAGTCGCACAATATAATTTTTACTGCAGGTAATACATATGCTTGTGCAGCATGCTTGATTATAGAAGCCGATTATTGGTGTATTTACTATATAGATTGCGATCCTGTAAATTGCGTCTTCCAAAGTAGGAGATATGTATTTTATGTTCTCCATGATTCTATATCGTAATTATTTTCTCAATGGTAACCAAAGGTGAAAGTTCAATTTCCAATACAATACATAACACCCATGTCTAAAGAATGCGTCTGCCTTTTCTGGGCATTTGTTAGGTTTCTTGCATGTATAAATTTAATTATATTTCTTGCAATGCTGATAGGTTTTTCAAGGTTCGTGAACGGAAGAACTAAGTCGTCAGTTATTCACGGAAGCTCTTGCTCGTAACTCTGTAGAACGCCAGTGAAGAAACTTGCATCGTATAAACGGAGGTCTGCAGACATTTTGTATGTGTTTTTCCTTATATAGGTTTTTTGTTTTTCGAAATTCCTAGTGTCTCTTTAGTGTCTCATAAAATAAAATTATTTCTTTATTGTTGGTTTTCACTTATTTCATGTTCCATTGCAACTATTAAGTTCAGTGGAAAAGTTTTTTTTTTACCTATTTTATGTTATTGCTTTGTGTTTATCAAAAAATCTCTTCTACAATTTATGTAATATATTTAAATATATTAAATTCTTTACACATAATTCTCGGTTGAGCATACGGTTTTATTATTACTATATAAAGTTATTTAATGGTTTTAATATATTAGTCGTAAAGATTTTAATAAATATGAGTGTTTTTATCAAGAAAATTAGGGTCTTCTGAAAGACATGTTTGAAGGTGTCCCATTGTGATATACCTATACATTTTTATTTTAAATTTTATCATCGCTCAGGAAATGTTTCATCTTTTAACATTCAATCAAGCATTTCAAATTAATCGAAATAAAGAAAATTTCTCATTTTCATTGTACTGTAGCTTGCTTCGGAGCGCACAACAAATATTATTACAAAATTGAAAGTAAGTCTCATTATTTAATAACATCAACAGCTTATTGATTCATTTAGCATTAATTTTTCTGGCAAATGATGAAAATATTTCGCGAATTTTGAAGCAATTTCAAATAGAAAGGAAAAATTTCATTAAAAGCCTTCATGATAATTCCTTGTAATTTATAACAAGTGATTTCAATTACCCTTTTTATATTTGGGTAAATTTTTTAGAGGTTATTAAAAAGATTTATTTTGATGGTTCTTTAGTGAAAAAACAAAAGGACGATATGCAGGTCAACGTGGCAGGTATTCGAAGAAATATTAAAAACTTAGCTCACAACTATTCGGATGCACAGGTTAGAGTTGAAGTATGATTTTGAATGTGTACTTTAACATAACATCCTTTTGAAATTTCCTAAAAAGGTTAAAGTTAGAGAAGCGACATCGAACGATCCCTGGGGTCCATCTGCAACAATAATGGCAGAAATAGCTGATTTAACATACAACGTGGTTGCCTTTTCTGAAATTATGCAAATGATTTGGAAACGTTTAAACGACCACGGTAAAAATTGGCGACACGTCTATAAGGCGCTTATTGTGCTTGAGTACTTAATCAAAACTGGGACTGAAAAAGTAGCTCAACAGTGCAAGGAAAATATTTTCGCTATTCAAACACTAAAAGAATTCGTCTATTTTGAAGAAGGAAAGGATCAGGGCTTGCATGTTCGAGAGAAGGCAAAACAATTAGTATCGCTCCTAAAAGATGATGAGCGTTTGAAAAATGAGCGAACAAAGGCACTTAAGGCAAAAGAGCGGTTCGCACAGCATGCCAGTGGTTTTGGAAGTGATGGCTACATCGAGGGTCCTACACATCGTGAGACACCAACAGGCTGGCAGGAATCTGAGCCTAAAGTATCAGATATTGAGTTTGTTCGTCCTCAGACAGCAGGCGAAGAAGAGTTGCAACTACAGCTTGCAATGGCTATGTCTAGAGAAGAAGCTGAGCAAGAAGAGGCTAAGCGACGTAGTGACGATGTCCGGTTGCAATTAGCTTTAAGTCAAAGTGAACAAGACTTTAAGTAAGTGATTTGAGTATACTGAATTTATGAGAAATGAACAAAAAATGTTAATCTAGCAGGCGACAACATGATAAGAAGCCAGACGACAAAAATAAACAAAGCCACTTGATGGATTTGTTAGATATATCTTTAGGAGCAACAAATATTTCCAGTCCACACCCTGTAGGTGCTGTGGGTGGAGTTTCTTCAGATCCGTGGACAACGACAGGTCGCGCTCCAAGCCAAGTAATTATGACGACAAAATTTCCACTCAAAATTATAACATTTCATAAAAAAATAGAGCTTCATATACAATAGCTATTTATAAGTTTAATAAACAACTATTAGGAGCTGATAAAAGACAACTAAAACATAATTATTGCATAAGTGAGTTGATTCCTGTTTTCGAAATTACGACATATTTAATTTTTACATATGATCCTATAATTAAAACCTTGAATCTTACAACCATGTTTAGAGAGATTTTCTGAACTCTTAATTGAGGACAAGATAATCCAAGGAAGCATATGTATATACTTAATAAAAATCCTCGTATTCAAAAACTTGTAAATTAGTGCACTTATGCAAAAATTTAAATTCAATGTATACTTTCCAATAATTAAAATATAAGATGAAGGCTTTATTTATGAAGTCAATCTGAACTTGTATGTTAATTAGATATATATATTTATTTTTTTATTTTAGTTATCCGATCCCTGGTCTAGAACCTCCTCTCCTCCGGCTGATCCATGGCAGCCCTCGTCGAGGGTTCCTACTGCAGCTGGAGGGTCTATTATTCCATCGACTGAAGGATGGATACAGCAACGAACGCAATCACCTTCAGTCGCTTCTGGGTCTTCAACTGAAGGATGGCTTCAAAATAACCCAACACCAACAAGTGGTTTAAATGGTAATAGTGCTGGACAAGATCCATGGTTACCTAAAGCTATTCCTTCAAGTAATAATACATCAGCCTCCGATCCATGGTTAGGGGGAAAACAAGAAAAACTTGCTTCTCCGCAAGATCCTTGGCAACCAAAACTGCATGAGCAGCCTAAAAATGCAGATCCGTGGAATCCTAGGGATAGTGAAGTGAGTTTTTATAAAATATTACCAAAAAACATTGATTTATATTTTATATTAATATTTTTGTAGCAAAGACCATCGCCCACTGGTGCTGCTATAACCCCCGCTTCAGACTTAGATGAATTTGATGTGATAACAAATCGTAATAAGACTGGGCAGTTAAATAATTCAACAATTGGTTCTAATAACAACAACGGTGCGTCAGTGTTTAAATTGAAAATAATAATTAAAACTAATTATTCCTTTTTCAATTAATTTAGCTTCAATTATGGATGAACTGGATCCGCTTTCAACGAAAAAATTAACGAAAACTCCACAAGCTTTTCTAGGTGAAAATTCGTCGTTAGTTAACTTGGATAATCTTATAAAGCCAGTTGTATTCAATAATGTTGGACCGGCTGCGTATAATCCATTTAGTGATGCGTCTATGGCGCCAGGAGTCATCGTACCACCAAAACCAAATCTATTTCAACAACAACAAACGCAAGCCGTAATTTGATCTTTAGTACGTAATTTCTTAAAATCTAATTTTAATTCCAATTCAGGTTCCGTCCATAAATCAAATAAGACAGCAACCGTTTCCAGTAAATCTTAATCAAGATCCATGGGCGCCTGTTAATCCTGGCTCAACGGCTCAGGCAAGTACAAACTTCGTTTAGAAAATATTCCTATTAAGTAAGAAAATTCTTGTCATGATGCTTCGGTTATACAACTTCCGAAGTTTCTTGTGTTGGAGAAGATATACGAATAATCTACCGTATTTCTGTTTTCAATTTCAATTGAATTAATTGTCAAACTTATTCGGCTGCTGCATTTCCTACTTTTAACCTCTTGCGCTTATGGGCTATATGCGACGCCCAAACAGAAAATATTGCTACATACGATAGCTTTTAAATAAATGCTCGTTGCAAAAAGTTTTGGACGAATTAATTATGACCATTTTCGAATTAATTTCTAGCACAAAAGGTTAAAGCTACTCGAAAATTTGACTGAAAAGTTTCGTAAGAGATTAATTTGCTACCAAAATTTGGTTGTCAAAAATATTTTGTAGCAATTGTTTTTAAATTGTGTAAATGTTTTGACGGAGGGCTTGACCGAACTCATACTACAGATCTCTCCAGGCTATCTAGCCTTTCTGTACTTGCACAATGCACACTAGCGTGTTAGTTAATTAGCCGACTTTCGAATTTCTTTAAGATCCTGTAACCAATTGGTGTTAAAATATGCTACTTAGTTTATTTTATAAAATAGTCCGTGAATATAAAAAATATTGTCCTTTTTTGTGGTCGTGGATTAATTTATAAAGTTTTCATTTAAATGCAATATTCGCATCGTTTTTTCTATTAATAATTTATAAGCTAAGCCACTTACTAAAATTTTTCTCTTTGGCTAAAGTTTATGTGAAAGGTAATAATTCTAATAAGTGTAATAGTCATGCATAGGTATCTGCGAAATTAACTTTGAAAATGTGCCTTTATGTGCATTTGGATTGAAAAATGAAATCGGGAGTAGACTGATAACATTGAAAGAGTTTTGTTTTCAACATGAAATATAATTAAAATAATTTTTTCCCGCTTGCATGCAGTGCCATGAGTATCTAATTGATTACGATTCTGATAAAATAACCATTTGTACAAACAATAATCGTTTGTACAATCAACTCGTTGATAGAAACAATGCATTGTACAACTACAAAATTAACGGTAGTTGTGGTGAAGTACTCTATAATAATAACAACGAGAATCATCAGAATAATTTGTTACATTCTGAAATTACAAACTATCGTGAAGTGAGTAAAACGTAGACGGTTTGATATTTTGTCAGCCTTAGAATCGTGTAGGCAGTAACCAATCTGAAAGTAAATAGAATTGGTCGGCTTCATATTGAGAATTTTTATTGCTAATGGTTATTTTTAAATACTTTTAAAACATCAAATATAGGTTATTCTCGTTCCATTTTTCATAAAATTAACTCTTCATGTATTCTTGTAGCCATCAGTGGAAGCTTGGACGCTTAAATAAAATGGGTAACGAATCTAATGTTATTTTCGCATGCCTCTCACTTTTACTAACACTTTACATTAAACAATTTTAGTTATAATATTTCCTTCTTAGAGCCATAGGTAAATAACTAACTTAGCTTATAGCACTCAGTTGAAAATAAAAGTTATTTTTATAGGGCATTTTTTCGTTTTATGTTATTATGGTAATTGATTCATCAATTAATATACTTTTGCGTTTTTACAGAACAATAACAATTTGCCTTGGATGAAACCAGAAGCAGCAGCATCTAATCCATTTTTATCGTAGGGGACCTAATTTTAAGATTTTATGGAGCAGAAATATAACCGAACAATGGTAATTTTCCATGTATGTTATTTTTATAATTAATACAAAATGTAGTCATGAAATGCTTAAACAATATGGGACAAAATGCGAGGGTATTTATTAAAAAACAAAAACAAATTATAATCTATATTCATCCACTAAAGTAATAAAAAAAATAGTTTCGTTTATAATTCGGTATTTCCTTCAATTGCAGAAAAATATAAATAATATTAAGTCATTCCCTCAAACATTTTAAATTTCCTATTGTGTTTTTTTATAATAAAATATCTGCGCTTATTAAATGGCATATGATCTTGGCAATATAATGGACTATGACTACATTTTAATGACTTACAGTTGCCAACAAGTTTTTAGTTAAAAATTGTTATTTAACATTTAGATTGTGTTGAAAATGTAAAACATTTTTCTACAAATTTTTGAAATTTGACGATTTGATTGAAATGATATTGATTAATATGAGTTCGGAAATGAAATTATCATCCCTGAACTTCACTTATCCTCTCTAAATCCCTCTACTAACCGTTTTACAAACTAAACAAACTCCGATTCATTAATTTCGAGCAGTCTGTACTACACATATTCTTTACGTTCTACACCTGAAGAGGGGATCATCATGCTTCGCAACCATATACCTGCAAGAAGGTAGGAGGGATGCTTTGGTTTGAGGTGCATTTTGGGAAAATTGGTTAAAATTAAATTCTAATAATATACGCGCTTAATTAACCATGAGTTATTTAACCTAGAATTGGAGTTACTATTTTGTCTTGGTTTGGTATTTGCTTTGACGGCTTTAATGTGGATTGATCCCTTCATGTGTTTGTAATTTAGATATGTTTACAGCAGCTTGTTTCCTTATTGTTTACGGCTTTCATCAAAACAATATTTGTATTAAAATTTCTGTATATACATTAAATTATGCAACCCTGAAATTCATCAAATTTTTTTTCGTTTCAGAATAATATAAGCACACCAAAGTGCACTTTTGCATAAATAAATAATTTATCAAAAATACAAAATTAATTGATAAAAACTTTCACATTGATTCGATAAGGTCTTTTGTTTAATGGAGGTCGTCAGAAGCTATTTGTACATAAAACGTTTTCCATTCATCTAAGAAGGAAAGTTTGTTATATTTAACACGAAACTTTACATACGGAAAATATATATTTTTACAGAAACTCTTTAATTATTATAGTATAAGTGCGAAACCCCCTGGGGGGTTTGTTATTACGTTTTATTAATCGGTGCAAATTGTAATTAGTTCAATGTGCTTTTAGTATGTGAATAGTGATTTGCGTAAAGTAGAGGTCTTGATAGAACAAAAAATAAAAAAATCGATTTTTGTATTATTTCTTTAAGTGATCAAATCAAGAAGCAAATTAAACTCGCGTTACATAATAGGGCGTCCAAAAAGCGTTCTACCCGGGAGAGTATGGGCGAATTACATAGACATGTATACTACTGTGATTTAAAATCTAATAATTTTTGTATTAATAACAAATGGATTTTGCTTTACACAACTTCACACTATGATATCGTGAAACCAGAAATTCCTCTATTTTTACAATTGTATGATTGCTAGATTTTGATTTTTTTTTTTATAAAATTGCAAATAAAATTCAATTAAGGAACATTTTTAATCAATTGTACATAGCGCTGGCGGTTTTATTTTCAAGATAGATAGCAATACACGTGCGCCATACATTGTATGCGATAATTACTGTAAAATTTAACCATTCTATCATATTTATTGTTTATCACGATGTTTCTACAGCTTATTGCTTTTTAACGATTAACGTTAATATATCAAAATGATGAAATATTTATATGCAAGTAAAGATTAGTTATAACTATCTACCTAATTTGTATTGAAAAGTTTTACCAACATACCATTTTTAAGATTTTAGAAACACGATTCAAATAAATATTTATTTTATTTGTACCAAGGTTTTTCAATTCCCACTTTTTTTAACTCCTAAAACAGATGTGGCAAAGTATTACGTCAGTTAGAAATTTGCAAAATATCGATTTTGCTTTTATAGAGTATACTCTTAACCAGTTAGCTGTTTTTGACGAGTATATTCGTCATGGAAAAAAGTGCAAAACTTTGAATTATGATGAGTATATTCGACATGGGTAAAAAGTAAGGTTTTGCAGTTAATATTCCATATGAAATTTACTTTGTAATTGGTGAGTATATTCGTCATAGCTTAATTTATCCGATATAATTTAGAAATAAATTTATTTTCCAAAAAGTTTGAAACAGTTAACTGGTTAAGGATGGTAAATAAAATCTAAAAGTTATCCTTCGAATTTTATATTCGGAGATTCGGAAAACAGCCTACAAATTTCTCTTGTCGCCATCGACTTCGATCCTTTTTTTGTTGCCGCTTAAATCAGGGGTTTTGCCAACGACTTTGATCCCAGCCCTTACCTCTCGCCTCGAAAATCAGGGTACATATTACGTTTACTGCGAATTCTACAAAAAGTCAATAATTCCGTCGCCTACGATCTGACTTTCCAAATCTAAGTTCTACTTGACCATAAAAAATAGTTAATAAATCAGGAATTCATTGTTTTTGACTTCACATTTATTTAATAGACTGTGCATAACATTTTTATATTTTATGTATATTCATTTATGTTTAGAAAAAAGAAAAAAAAAATTTGTTTACTGACTGACAGAGCTAAGATGTTGTTTTTTTAAAGTACAACAAATGGTTGTATGTATACACATTATATTTCGGCATAGTACTAGCATGTTATTGTTTAAAATGAAGAAGTTAATTTCCTTAGAAAAGAATAAACACAACAAATTTTAGGTTTGTTTCTTTCTAAACATATTGCTTCTAACACCATACAAAAAAGGTATATCGAGTTTGAGATTACATTTTTCTTCATTTTAATATTTTTCCTCTACTGAATAAATTAAGAAAAAGGTTTAGACATTTTAAGAAAATCTCTTAACACGTTCGCGGACGCTAAAAATTTCAGGGAGCTGCAAAAATAGACAGGCAATTATTTTTTAAACTGCTTGTACTCTCCGAAATCTGATTACACGGAGAAAAGATAAAAAAATATGAAAGTACCTAATGAATCAGTTGGTCATTACTTTGAAATGTATATTAATCACAAAAACTTAAGGTTGTATAAAATTAAATGAATAAAAATTGACTTTAAAATTTGAATGCTATAGCATTCACGTCATTTTACATCACTATGAAAATGAATGCTATAGCATTCGCGTCCGCGAACGTGTTAAAGAGTTGTACATTCTGTACCTACATTTTTAACTATTTAAACTAAATACTGACAAAGTTTATAATTGTGTTCATTCTGAATATATTTTTTTCTACAAATGTGTGAAAATTTTTCGGTTTTCCCTCCATGCAAAGAGAACTTACTTAACTTACTTAATTCAATTAAAACTTGCCACAATGAAGCCAAATGTGCCATTGTTCTTAATTTGTGGTATTGAAAAGGTAACTTAACAAAGATGGTTGGGAGTGAATGCGAATGTATGCTTCTTCCCATTTCGTTCGTATGAGTCGCTCAAGAGGTGTCACGACGACTGAGTCCTCTCTTTCTGGAGCTGATGGCGCGCTTGCGACAGATGATTGTCTTTGCAACATATACGTCGCTCTCTCGTTATAATGTTTATTGTCAACCGTCATCGATATTTGATTTCCTGAACAACTGTAATACATTAAATCAAATTTACTTTCAGCGTGATAATTCCTTAGAAGCTCCTGGTTATTGTTGAATATAACCCCGTAATGTCCGGCGCAACAGGTAATCCATATTGGTAGAATTGGCGTTTTTAAACGCGAACCTGGTTGACGCGTTACTTCCTAGAAGGAAAATTGTAATATTTGAGCACATATAGGCGTGTATTATATTTAGGATCATTATTTAAGGTGTTACATTTGCAAGAACACATAATAGTTTATGTTTTCTTGCTAACAATATATGATATTCCCATTTAAGTATGAAGCTCTGTATAAATTTTTATTGCAATCTTTAATTTACCACATTTCCTTTAGTAATTTCCAATAGAAGAAGCCCAATAAAAGTTCGATTTAATACTCCATACTGAGGAATTGCCTGTAAATAAAACTTTTGTTTATATTTGGTCCCAGTATTTTAAGAAACATAAAAATAAGAGGACGAATTATAAATAGCAATAATAAACTGAAATACGACAAAATACATATCAAAGTTAAAAATTAACAGTCGGCAGTGTGTAAAGAAGCATATGTATGTTGTGATGATGATTATTGGTAATTTTTCAAATCTACGTACATAGTGTTCTTCGTCCCCGACATGTATTACGCCGTTGTGCAGATGCGGAGTTGCTCGTCCAGTAAGGAGTAAGGTAACCACATTTAATGAACCTTCTTCTGTGGGTCCCACTAAATAACTTCCTCGTAAACAATCGAGATCAGTTCGTACCCTTTCGAAAAAAGATGGTTTTATTAGGACATTATTGTTTATCTGCAACCAAATTTGTTATGTATTTTCATATATCTTGATTCATTTTAGTTTTGTTGCAAAATGATACATCATTAATTTGTTATTTGTAGTTTTGTACTTAATTCGCCTTTTCTATGTGAGAAGCGAAATTAATATACTCACTTAACTAATGTCCGTGTTAAAACTGCGCTGTAAAGAAAAAGCATTGCTCCTGGCCCAGGGTCTTCTGTGAACTGAAAAAAAAGCGACTGACTTTTTACCGAGCTTTATGAAATACACACGAAAATAAGGTAATGTTTGCCTAAAATCTACAGAAACTAATATATATTAACAAATTACTTACAAACTTTAAATGTCTCCTCAAAAATACTTGCACTTGGTCCATTCGCTTCATCTCAAAAAGGTACAACTATAAAATATCAGTGTATATCAAAAATTTATCATGATTGTCGGGCTCAAGTTAAACCTTTTCTGTAACTGAATCCTGAAAGTATGTTAAGCTGTGCGGAATAAATGGTTCTTCCCCCGGTAGTGCTATTATAATTTTAGTTTTTCCAGCAATTGAAACTAAAATTTCCACCATGGATTGTATTAAAGCTTCAGTTTGATAATGTTCATTTGGGCGAAGAGCTCTGAAAAAAGTAGCTTTTAAAATGTTCAATCGTTTCTGGGGAATTAACAAACTCTTCTGTAGATCGAATTCGCTCACGATATCTTTTATCAAATAAAAAGTATTTCAGAATAAATCCTTGAAGAACTGATAAAAGTCCCCTTGTTCCATTTCTCTGACACAGCAATCCGTATGCTAGATCTTGATTTGGACTTCCAAAAACTATACCCGTTCTAGTCCATTCTCCACGGGGTGGAGCAGCTGAACTTCCAAAAACCAGTTGCCGCAACTCCTTAAAAATTTTAACATAAATATAAAAACTTTAGGATGATTGTTTTCAAATTTAAAAGTAAAATAAATAAACTTAGAAAGTGGAACTTCATAGAGAAAACCTGTCTATTTAATTTGTGAAAAACCTATTCATTGTAATGTTTTCCTGATAGTTTTCCTTTAAAGTAAACTTAGAATAAAATCCTAGACATTTTTTTTGCATTTCTATTGTTACTGCCATAATGGGTAGGATATCGATTTTTAGTGATTTTTATAAGAATATTGTTCAAGGCAATTTCTGATGTATATATAAATAAATGTTTTATTTTTAGAATATCCGCTTAATCAGCTTTCAGAACACTATAATACCACCTCCATTATCCTCTCAAACCCTCCAATTTACTCTTTAAATTGCAAATTAATACTTTTATACCTTAATTCTATACTTTTAGGCCAATTTTATATATGGTCTATTGCACATATAAAACAAGCATTACAAAATATTAAAAACTCTGTCATCAGATTCGACGGTTGAGAAAAGTCTTGTTTGAAATAAAACTGAAAGGAAAATTTTTTCCTGTGCACATAAGTTAATGCATCGGACGCGTATTCTTGTAATTATTGAAAATATAATTTATAAAGAAAAGTTTGCTTAAATCAAATAGTATTAAATGCAAAAGAATGTGCCAACAC
The DNA here is from genome assembly GCA_963969385.1 of Philonicus albiceps. Lineage (NCBI taxonomy): Eukaryota > Metazoa > Arthropoda > Insecta > Diptera > Asilidae > Philonicus > Philonicus albiceps. The sequence goes on along the minus strand of OZ017772.1, from coordinate 75,029,873 downwards.
ACGAATTATTTGTGTGCGCATTTTTCTTCATTTTCTTGTCCTCTAAGGATTTTATATATTTTGTTCGAATGTAGATATGCAAATTCGCACATTTGTGAATTTTGTATACGCATAATGCTGGGAGTAGTTGGCTCCTTTTTATTTTGTACCGAAGTTATAATTATTATTACCTTTTTCCAATATAGTTATTATGATTCGCGACTACCAACAGTAATATCTTGAAAACCTGAAGCTTATATTAAGTATTTTATAAAAACCCCTTATTGCCTTCTTTCAAGCATTAAAAGAAATATAATATGTAATTTAAAGTTAAAAATACAAAAGTTGGCTAACTCGTAACAAAAGATATAAATTAGTTAGTGCTTATTTTAATGCTGCATATGTACTGTTTAGAAATATAAAAATTTTAAACAAATCACACTAAAAGGTGAACTCATTGTTCACTGGTAATAAACTCACAACTGCTAAATCTTTAGTAATAGGCGTTCCTTCACTAAAATTCATTTTCAATTTATTCGAATGCAATTGTGAAATTGGAATATTATGTAGGATAACTCTGTTCAATATTTCAGAATATAAAAAAATCACGCACTCACTAAAAGGATTTCAACAACGAACTGAACGAATTTCTTAATTTGTTAAGGGAATCGATTTGCTTCCATATTCAAGAATAAGAGTGTCAACGAATATATTTAGAATCATATGAGTAACAGCGTTTGCTGATAAATATATCTCAGGAATAAGTGGCAACATGTCCTTGTACCAAAGGTGAAAATCGATTGCTCCTATTAGCTAGACTTCCGAAAATAATGTATGGATATTCTTTATGCGTATCATAAATTTGGTATCTGTTGACGACAAGATTTCCTATACTCTATTGTACAAATAAAATACGTATACCTATTTAAAATTACTTAGGAATTACATTAACTAATACATGTCATAAATCTTGAAAAAATCTCACGTATAACGTAGTCGAGTTCTTTTCCACAAATCCAAAATCAGTTACTTCAAAACTTTGTACTGAAATTTTGGGCAAATCTCTATGAAAGTAGATTATCCATTTCACTCTTCAAATATTTCATAATTCGCTCAAATAACATTAAATCATTAAATGTCCCTCAGGAAGATCAAAGAAATACAACGATAAAAAAAGAATTGTTAACAATTTTTTATTTCGCAAAAATAAAATCAAGTTGCTTGGACTTTATAGACCTATTTTGTATCAAAAACTTAATCCAAAAATTTATCCGTTTCAAGGTTTGAGATTTGAATTAGTAAATATCATGGCAATTTGAAAACTGATGGAAAAAGCAGCTATAGACTTTTATTTGTTTTATTGAGCGGACTTTTTCAGTTATACTTTTATGCATCTGCTTATTTATTTCATATTTTAAACCTTCAGAATTGTTTGTTTTCTTTGAAAAACACTTTTACTTTAATTCATTATTAATAAAGCATATACTTATGTCCTACATGACTTATAACTTTTTAAAATTACTTAAATATGAACTAGGGACCTGTTTTAACTTCTTCACATTGAGGGTTATTCCTTGTACAAAAGGTAAAAATGTAATGTCTTTGGAATTTTCAAATTCAAATTAAATAGCATTACTTCAGAAGCAAGTTAATATATTGGCTTAAATTATATTATCAATTTATTTTTGGTTCATAGGACTGCAATTAGCCGTCTTATTTATTCAAACCTTTAACTCACCTACAAGTAGCAATTATTTGACACTGGGAATAAAGGGGCCGAGCCGGATGCATTTAGAGGTATGATTACGCTTTACAAAATGAAGAGAAAATAAATCAAAAGTACCTTACGTGGACTTAAACCACGTTAGTTACACGTGTACATGCTGCACCTTGGATTGGCATGACGTGGCTACTGAAGCAGCGCACTTGCCAACCAGTCATTCTAAAATTCTGCGTAGCACAGAATACATAATACCCCTGGGCAACCAATAAAATTTTTATTATAGTGATTTTTTGCTATTTTTCTGCAATTTATAGCTGCCGGTCCGTGCCTTTGGTTTAGCAGGTACCGAGTGAGCTTAGCGCCTTAGAGAATGTTACGAGGAATTGGTGAACAAACTTACGCGGTTACCAGTTATGTATAATCGCAGGTACATAAGTGGAATAAATTTAATAAGCTTTATTATTAGTACTTTATTTTTGCTATGATGGCAACAATAATAAAAACAAAATTGTATGCTTATCGTGTAGCGCACGATTTCAAATACTAACTGATTTATGTTTTTTTTTTATTTTTAAAGGAAATCGTTTATCCAGCTTCTGATCTACAAGTATTTGAAGAGTCATTTTTTCACAAATTTGAAATTTGGTCAGTCCATTTTGAGAAAGGATTAAAATTGAAAACCCTTAACTGGGTTATTATTTAATTTGTTAACCCGTACATATAAATAAAAAAAAAACAGGGTATTTTTCTTACAAATACACTTATTATTATTTTTTGATTTAATAGTTCTTAAAAAAGTTCAACGAATTAGAAAGCGCAGAAATTTTCATTGCTTTAAAGAAAAATTTAAGCTTTGCGCGTTTTTATGCAAACATTCAAAAATAAAAGTGTTAATGCTTAAGAAGCATTTTGAAAATCTCAAACGCGAAGATATGTTTGCCTTTGCAGAAAAAATACTCTCTAACGCAGTATACACAAACTATGGTAGTTTGCCGAGCAATTGTAAATATTTTTTTATTTTAGAGAACATGCGAAACAATTAAGAGCCAAGCACTGGAAAATATTTTTACCAACAGAAATATCCTCTGGGAAACGTCTAATTAATAGTAAACACCAGAGGTCCAAAAAGAAAGGGAAATTAAATTTCAAAACGGAAAAACAGTTTCCAAAGGATATAAAAAAAAGTGAAAAGTCCCTCTTGTCTACAAAATTAAGAAGTCCTAATGGTAATGGTGAAAATTCTATAAACCCCAGTTACTACAATTTTATTGTAGAACAGGTAGAACTGTGCAATTATAATAATAAATTTGCAGGGGCTAGTACACCTAATCAAAATAATTCCCAAAGAGATAGCACCAAATCCAACGAATTTAAAATTAAGTCCAAAACATGTGCAGAGCTACAAACTACACTTTACAATCCACCGCCTAATCGCAGTATGCAACAACAGTGCTGGTGTATGAATGTTTACGAAAGTGTGAAACTGGAAACGTTACCTGTCCCGGATGGACATTTTTCGGATTCGTTTTTAAGCAGGAATCCCTTTTACAATTTTAGTTTTCCTCGTGAAGCACATCCAGAAAATTGAATCTCACATGAACGCGATGGAAACTGGAGTTTTCAAGGGAATGCAAATAATTATTTTAACAATCCACCTGCACCGCATCGTTTTACTTAGCCGAACTCCTATGGAGATGACTGGAAGCTAAACTACTACCAACACGAAAATTTAAGACGCCACTATCAATGGATCACCGCTGAAAGAAATTTCTACTTCAATGCTCGTCGACCTTTTTACGCTTCTAATTATAATTTTGTTTTTAATAATGGTATTTATCTGAGCAATATTAGTGACAAAAGACTTTAACAGTTCGACTGTCGTGCCACTCAATAATGGGTGACAGCAATAGCTGAAACGGTGTTGAAGAAAATCTGGCAGTCTAAGCGTTAACAGCTAATAAAACTAGTTAAATAGCTTGGTTATGAAAGGATTAAATATCTCCCGCTAAGGGAACATATTTAGTTCCCAAATTATATTACGTACTAGCACATATTTGCAAATAAATGATGTATAATAAAAAGATTTTTTATTTAACACTAATTTAGAATTATTTTTTTTAACTTAAACAGCAAATATACTTAAAAATGTATTGCCAAATAAAAAATGAATCGTTTAAGCTGATGACAAACAATTAAATAAAATTTACAAGGCGAATGGAAAAGGTTTCTTCGCTTTGATTAATATTGCAAAAACGAAATACTCTTCTTCTGGAAATTCCGTTATTTTGATGTAAAATAGCGAGCTTTAAAGTGTAAATTATAAACAAATATTCAGCATTTAGTAGTTTTCATTATAGAAATATTTTTTTAAACAGCAGCTATGGACCGTATTTACCATTCCAAAGGAATTAAACCTGCCTTTATATAAACTCTGTTTCGAACCGATTAAAACTATGACAGTTAAGACATTAACAGGATCAACATTTAATACCCAGATTTTCGTCTTCAAAATAAAATTGAAACACCGCGTGAAACTTTAAATTATATTGGCTTATGTAAATGGAAAGTTTATTGACAATTCAAAAATAATCTTAAAGTTAAATTAAACGAGTTATCGAGAAATTGAGTAAATGATACCTCTTTACCAATATTAGACCAATATTGCCGCTTTTCATTGTTTGAAAATGTTGTAATACTGCTTAATGGGGGCTTCTTAATTTCAATTTTATAATTGGGGAATACTTCCCCAAGACCTCATTACACCGGAACGATTTAATTTCTTTCCTATCGTCTGTACATGAAATCCAATTTGCTGAAGGCGATCATGATCTAAGATCTTTCGGCCATCGAAAATATATGCAGGTTTCATCATTGATTGATAAATGCGCTTGTAATCCAAACCCTAAGTAATAGAAAATTTGGACAACTTCAATTTAATTACTATAACTTTATAGAACTTACCACAAATTCGTCCCATTCTGTGCATAAAACTATCGCGTGCGTTCCTCTGACTGCACTATAGGGATTACTATGGATTTTCACTGCCATTTTAACGTCTTCTGGAGAATCAGTAACATAAGGATGAGTAAGGTCGTCTATAATTTGTTCGGGTTCCACTTTTGGATCATATATGTCTAAATTCGCTCCTTCTTCTAACAGTGTTTTGCATACACTTATTGCAGGTGTTTCTCGTGTATCTCCTGTGTTCTTTTTGAATGCAAATCCAAAGATTGATATTCTTTTATCAGATACTGTATTGAACAAACTTTCTATTATCTACAAATGAGATATATTTAAAAAACGTTAAAGGAATATAAAAAATACAAAAAAACTACTTTTTGCGAAAAACGCGACTTTTGGTACTCATTCATATTAATGACCTGTTGCCAGTAAGCAGCAACTTCTGGCAAATTTAGACCTTCGCAGATATAAACTAAGTTTAAAATGTCTTTTTGGAAGCAGCTACCTCCGAAACCCACCGAGGCCTGAAGAAATTTTGAGCCAATGCGCGAATCTAAGCCTACCGCTCTAGCTACTTCCGAAACATCTGCTCCAGTTGCTTCACACACGGCCGACAACGAATTTATGCTGGATATACGTTGAGCTAGAAAAGCATTGGCGGCCTAAAAATGTAAGCAAACAAAAATTAATTAAAACGTAATTTATTACAGAAAGAATTTATTTTTTCTTGTTACATAAAAAACCCATATGTAGGATCCCTAATTTTTAAGTGCATGCTCATATTCAAATGTTCAAAGACACAAGAAAAAAGAAGCAATTTTTGCAACTTTGAAGAAAAAACAAACATCTCTAAACTTAATTGTCTGAATAAGAACATGAAAATTTTTAACTAAATTTATGAAATACTTACAAGCTTAGAAAGCTCAGAACTCCATGTATTAGTTGTTAAAATATTCTCTTTTGGTATCCAATGCTGGTAAATCCATGAGAGCGTCTCTATGGCTTGTTGACCTTCGGAAGTTTCTTCGCCTCCTATTAAAACCCGATCAGCGTGCAGTAAATCTTCAATTGCTGAACCCTCAGCCAGAAACTCGGGATTTGAGAGGATGTCATATCGGACACCTAAACAAAATTAATTTAAGCAAATTGATCTTAAATAAATAGTCTTCTTACCGGGCTTTTGATTGGCTTTCAATATGTGCATAATGCTTTCAGCAGCTCGTACAGGAACAGTACTTTTTTCAACAACGATTTTATTACTTTGTGCTAATTCAGCAATCATGCGTGCAGCATTTTCCACATATTTTAAATCTGCTGCACGACCTTTTCCATTACCGAAAGTCTTAGTTGGTGTATTAACCGAAATAAATATTAGACCGGATTCTTTTATGGCAGTTTCAATATCAGTGGAGAAAAATAAATTTACGTTTCTGCACTTTTTCACGACATCGTCTAAACCTGGCTAAAATTGTGAAAAGAATTAGCTCATTTGAACAGTTTATTTAAATTAGTAGAATCAGGCATTAATTTTGGTATGTATGTACAAGTAGATATTTTCCAAACACCAAATGCTGATGTACATTTACGTACATTGCATATATGAAAGTGTAGATTCCCCTAGGATTAATATTACTTATAAATTATGTTTATTATATACAAACGGTGTTTCTTTCATGAATTCAAGTATTCTGCCCTTCTATTTCAATTTTCTAGAACTATAGCAATAAAATAGTACCGTATCGAGTTACAAGATTTGGAAACTCCGGTAACGAGGGTTATTTCCTACTTTAAGTACTTAATTTGTTAATTGATGCTCGGGTTTTGCTACCTGAGACTGAATATGCCTCCATTCGATTACTCGACCTTACTGTGTAATTGTAATAGAAAAAAAAAGAAGTATCAAACTTGAACATTTAAGAAAACGTTAATCAAATAGAATTTACAATATACCGGCTAAATACGGACTCAGCTATTATCAAAATATTTCAGATTTGTGAGCAAATTCTAAAAATAGAATGAATGTCGAGAAACAATTATCAGCTAGGAAGAACTACGATACGATAAAATTAACGGATGTGGTTGATAAATAAAAAAAAATTAAATCAAATAAAAGCTTACGCCAAGATATGTTAATATTTAGGAAAATAAATCAATGCCTCTTTGAAGACAAAAGACCAAAGTCAATGGATTGACTCAAGGACCAATAAAGTTTTTATGTACGGTTGAGCATTGTAGCTTGTATTCAGCGAATTGAATAAATAAAATCTACTTTGTTTTGAAATATTAGATGGGTTGGCTAACTAAAATTGCGCAACTCCGCTACGCTGCACGTAATGCAATGCTAAAACTCCAGGGTGTTAAAGCAGGAAAAAGGGCACAAACATAAAAGACACTGCTGATTTCAAATAGACGAAGTTTTAAACATTTGAGGTATATGAGACTACTTTCCATTCTATGTGGAATAGTACTACAGGGCAATTGACAATTTTGTATTTCGAGAAAAGAAAATACGAAACCAGATTGCCACGTGGATATGGCCATTTAATTATAGATATTTCTTAGACAGATTCATAATCGTCTCCTGCGTGAACCCAGTTAGATTTCATTAGAAGTGCATTACATTTCTAGAATAAAAAGTTGTTGAGCTTTCTCTAAAATTTAGATTATCACAATAAATATGTATCAGTTTTTAACAAACCGGACAATTCGCAGTGATTATATGTTAGCGTTAATATTTTTATTAATAGGATTCAAATTGATACTCATGTTATTTTAAATTGGTACCCAGGTAGTCAGCCGAGATTTGTTAATCGAAGTGAGCTCACCTCGTAGATGGGCAGCTTATCCGAGTTCCACTGCGCTATTCTTTCTGCGCTTTTATCCACCACAGTTACTTTCAAGTTGGGACATTTCAACGCCATAACGCTGCAAGTAGGTCCACCAACATAGCCAGCGCCAATGCAGCATATCTTCGAAACAGGCATTGCGTAGGCTCCTAATTATCTCCTTCGGTCCTCTAAGTACGCACGTTGGAAAGTAGCCAAATATTGCACTGAAGACTTGTTTTATTACCAGAGTTCATCCACTCCATTCAACTCCCGCAACAAAGAGAACTCCGACCACACCAAACAGAATCTTCCACTCAACCGAGCTCAAGCACTGACGTGACAGCGAACCACCAGCAAACAACAAATGTGCTAATGCCAGTGGCACTGACAACCTTCGCTCTTGGTACGTGAACGCCACGACGAGACTCGAAGTGACGAACGTGTTTTATTTAAAAATATATAAATTTAAATATATTTGGCGTTTGAAGCAGATCCAAATTCGAATGTCTCACATGAATGCAACCCTGGAGAAGTATTTATTTATGTTTTCATTTATTATCAAAGCAACACAGTTAATTTATAGTATTTCTCCAGGATTTTGATAGTATTAAATAACGCGACGTGAATATCGTTAAATTACTACACTAATCTTAGATAACAAGAAACGCACAGAACTTATATGATAAACTTTCCTGAAAATTAGTTCTTAGAGGGCATAGATTGCGTAATCTTTGAAGGTTTGAGCTTTAGAAGCCTACATAATGCACGCTAACTTGCAGTCAGAGAAACGAAAAGTGTATTATGGAGTTCTTAACTTTGCTTGCGTATAATGTTAGCGGAGACTTCTGTAAAAAAACTAAACTAGAATTTCTTCCTCAACTGTCCAAAGGAACGTCTTTCAAAAATATTCAAAAAACTACAAAATCATTTTATTATTTTTTTATTTCTTATCGATACATTCTAAATGAAAAGAACTTGAACGCATATTGTCAACAAATTCAAGGTTATTTTTAACACAGGAAGAAATCAATGAATTCTTGTGTAGCCTGATCCTCTCTTCGAATTTACCGTGCCATTCTAAAACGATATTATGAAAAGTATGACTAATTTCGTAGATAAATATTCTAATTATTTATATTTGTTTGTTTTAAACATAGTGTGTAACCCTACAATTACATTTTAACTAACATATTCATGTTTTATTTTTTGCGTCGTGAATTGATATTAAAACTGAATGTTTAGTTTAAAAGAGAACACCAAATTGCTTCACGCTTGGATGTCGCTCCTAAATGAATTAACATTCTTAATGACATTACTGAAAGGACTAAATTGGATGGTCCGCCCTATCCTTACTAAAATATCCAATTTACGACAAGTTAATTAGTCGTTCTTCTGCTCCGGCTGCTGCATTAAGTCCTCTAATGCAAAAAATGACTCTCCAGTAGATGTGGGCAAAGATTGCGTTGTAGTTACTGTCGATTGCCCGGAAGTGACCGGTGTTGCATTTCCCTGACCGGTCGTCTCATCTCTTCCGGTCTCAGATGTTGATTCCTTTTGATGTTGTGTTGTTTGATCTTGGTTTTCCGCTTGATCTTGAGACGGCTCTGTATGTATTCCAACATGCTCATTTTGCTGGTCCGTAAAAGCTACAGACACTGGTATCCGAACACCATCTTCTCCGATTGCATGGGCGCCTTCTTGTAAATCTCCGTCTTGTGCTTGCTGTATGACAATATGACCATCAGCGTTCAATAATGAAGCATCAATTAATTGGGCTTCGTTATCACCCTGTTGTACAATAATCATTTGATTGTTGTCTCCAATCATCTGTAGAGTTTCTCCATCGAGACTGTCCCCAGTATGAAGGACGCCAACACTTTGTAACAATTGCTGAATTTGCTCAGAATCTGTTCCCTGTACAAGGATTTGGTTACCGTCTGCGTCTGTAGTTATTATATGGTTATCAAGTTGCAATATTTGGCCATTTTCGTTCAATATAAATTTTATTTGATTTCCTTCAACTGAATTTTGCATGTCTTCCAAGTCCATTGGTACTTGATCAGTATTAGACGGTTGGCTTTGAGAATCGCCCTCGTCGTCAAGGCTTGGCATACTAACTGGTGCTGTCGGTTGTTGCTGTTGTTGCGATTGTGATTGATGTTGTTCTTCTTCTGTTCCTGCGACCTTTTCTACTTGCCTAGCTTGATTTTGCGGACTTGTGTCTTCCGGTTGATCTAAAACTGGCATATCGATACCTACAGAAATTCCATCTGCAGCTGTCGGAGGTGCAGAGTGATCCGACTGTTGCTCCTGTGCATTCTGCGTATGAAACAAAAAGAAATTTTTATGTAAATTTTAGTATTTAAATGATAATTTCCTAAAAACGTTCTCTAATCAATTTATTTTATTTTGTTAAAGCTTCCATTTAAAGTCAATATGCACAATTAAGCAGTGAAAAGGTGGTATGCGTTTATGGCGTCTAAGCGATAGTAAAATATTTAATCGATCGTACAGGTTTTAGGTGTTTGTTGTAAAATTAAAATGCTAAATTTTGAAATCTCGTCCTTGATAGAAAGGAGCGTTGTTTTTATTTTGGTTCGACAGGTAAATTGGAAATTGATTAAAAATACTTACACTCTTACTAATCTGCTCGTTATTTTCTTGTTGAGGGATTGTGATGTTAAAAGTAATTGCGCCCACGGCGTTTTCTGTGCTTGTAATCACTAAATTCTCATTGGTGTTGTTACTAACAGCTTCGCCTTCGGATTTATCCGAGTGCATTCTTTCGAAGATGCTCTCAATATCTGCTTCCGATATAGAGTTGGCCTGCGTTGTAGTAGTCAGTGTGGTTGTATTCGTGTTTCTAACCTCCTGTCGAATAAGGCTTTGAGATGAAGCAGTATTCACCATGCCAGGTTTCTTATTTTCACGCTTATGCGTTTCCATGTGCTGATTGTAATAGTTTTCTTGAATGAATGTTAGAGAACAAATGTTGCACGAAAAGAAATGTATTCCTTTCGTATCCAAGTTTTCGGAAGATTCCCTCAGAGCCTCGTCAATTGTATCCTGCAACAGTTTCTGCGTTGTCAAAACATGGGCGGGTTGTTGAGTCTGTTGCGTTTGTTGTACTTTATTTTGATGAGTTTTGAAATGTTCCACTAACATTTCTCTTTGTGTAAACGAAGCTGAACAAGTGCCACACTTAAAATAATTGGGCTGATGTGACTTTGCATGAATACTAGCTTGCTCTCGGGTTTCGAAACGGTTCGAGCAGAGCCTACATTTGAATGGCTTCACCTTTATGTGTTTTTTCAAGTGATCGTCATAATTTCCTTTATCCGTAGTTTTATATTGACACATTGTGCAAGAGTAAAGCTGGGAAACATTCTCGGTCATTCTCATTTCAGGATGATTCAACTCTATGTGCTTTTTAAGTGTTATTTCATTTATAAAAGTCGTGCTGCATGTGTTGCATGTATAGTCTGCAGGATGTTTTTCGGCAATATGCTGCTTAAGTGCTTGCATGTTCGAAAACATCTTTTTGCAAGTTTTACACTGATACCCATTCTGCTGCTTACATGTTTCGTAATGAGGCTGGAATTGCTTCAAATCGGTGGTTTTGAAATCACATGACATACACTTATAAATTTTGATGGGTCCTTTCCTTGCTATTTGTTGTTGACCTGTACCACCTTGTGTAATCATTTTTGTCTGGCCTGCTCCAGAAATTATTTGCTTTTCCCCAGATTCAAATAAATTCGACATCTGATTATCAATGGGATCTCTATTTTGCACGGTGATTTTCCTAGTCACGTTATCTTGGTCATCATCAGTGATTACTTTACGGGTAATAACGTTTCCACTGTTCAATTTCTGCATCTTTACTGGAGGCGATGAAGGCACTGCTGATTGCCGATCGTCGTCGGATAAATTATACTTTTTGTACAGGTAGCTCAAAAGGTTTGTCCTCACACGATCTAAATCCATTTCCAGTCGATCCACTTGGTTGAGCATAGTCATGCACCGTTTACAGATCACATCTTCCACGCTAATAATTACCATGAAAGCCTCTCCAAGGATCTGCCCCAATTTATTAGGTAATTTTGTGTTGGAGTGTGTTGTTGCAGACTCCGCCAAAATGGAACTTTGATTGCCGGCTGGGTCATCGCAGATGTAGCATCTAGACGCATTTAGCTGGGTTTGCTGCAACTGTATTTGCCCTCCCTGGTTAATGCTCGCGTTGGGCATCGATGCTACCTTTTGCTTCAAAATCCTAGGTTGCGTCGGCCCCGTCACAGTGACAGCACCACTTGACAGCAAATTGTGTATTTTACGTACAGCATTCATTTGGCTCTCCTGCTGTTGATTGGTTGCACCGTAAACCTAAAACAAAACGAATAGTATTTTAGAGCTATTTAGCATCCAATGCTTTGTTACACAATATCAGCAAATTTCAACCAAGCTAGCGCGCGCCCTCATTGCATATGCCTACGCTTCGTTTGCGAGTGTATGCAATCGCCTCACTTTGTTAGCCGCCAAAATAAATTACAAATTCGGCACATTATAGGACTCTGCGCTTATTTATTTTTTTAACAATTTACCTTCCTAACATTTGGCTGTACCACCTTTTTCATAATCACAATTGAAAATGCGCTGGAAGCGCTCTACCAAACTTCAAAAGATAAATAACTCGCGGACCACTGAAACGAAACTGAAGAACATGGCGGCCGTGTGCTGTAACTCGAAAATTAAAACACTGCACGAAAAACTTTGATAAAACAGGTCTTATTGCGTTCTACTCTCGAAATGCGAGGATATTTTTAACAAATTTTGGATGATGTATTTTAGTAATTTAATTTTCTTATTTATTCGCTTTCACACGATGCAGAAATTAGAACTGCAACAACTTGACCCTTCTGAGTTGTACTTCCTGGATGCTGTCACTTATCAGAAAATGGAGGAGTGTGCACACACGTCTTTACAATCGTGTGAGTGAATGGCGTTTCTAAGGTGATATGACGTTCATCGTTGGGTAAACAAAAACAAAATCTCATTTAGATTCAATAGCGGGCAGCCCAGAAAACTGCAGTATAAATAAGTTTAGTAAATCTCGCATGTTGCCACTTTTATTGGCAATAAAATGAGAGGAGTTCTTAAATGGGTGGAGAAAATCAACGACCTAAGTGAGAAGCCTCACAGCGTCAGGTAAATACTTGTTTTTGGCTTGCACCTCTACTTAGCCTTTTTCTCACACTGATGTAGCTTTTCCATTCTTTCGGTTTCGATCTGCTCAAATGCAATTGCAGAAATCTACGTTTAAAATCTCCCCACATGTATATCTGGTATTCTTTGTCCTTCCTCGCAAATAAAACTAATCTATTTAATTTTGTACGGAATATTATATGCCCCACACTTATGTTTACCCTTCTCGCTTAATTGCCCCCTCTGCCTGTGAAATCTTTTATTTAAGTTCAGACAAATTGGCGACTTGAAAATCATGGATAAATTAGAGGGTTTTGAAAGGAGAAAGAATTCATTCGTCAATCGACAGTCCATTATTATATATTAGTTGTCCTCTTTCAGAATGAGAAACTCTAAAGAATATCAGAAAAATATACAGTAGGATATCTTATCAAAATAATTTTTGTATGAAACGATTTCTTACGGTTTGCGCTCTATTTTCTCGTGGTCTAATTTTCATTTAGACGTTTATTTGCATTAAGGTAGCATAAAAATTAATTTATCGCCTGAGTACTATGACTGACTGTTAGATGGCTGTGCGGTTGCATGCTGCAAAAAAAAAAAAACAAGTTGCGCTTTTAGATATGCAATTGCTCTTCTTCGAAACTTAGACTTCACAAACATGTTTCCAGCAACAAAAGTGTTTGTAATAATCTGACTAAAAGTATCTATGTTGGCCAGCAAGCGAACTAATTTTATTCTTTCCGAAAGACGATGCAGAAAGAAATATAGACTGGAAACTTAAATTTCACTGAAATGTATGTCAGGGCTAAATTTTAAGCAAAATAAAACGTAATAATCATGAGATTGTTGTGGGTAAATTGGGTAAACAAAATTATTTTTGATATCACAATTCACTCTAATTCACGCAAAAGTCCGGGAGTGCACAATTGGAAATGTTATTTTTCTAACGAATGCAATTTTTTCCCGATTTGCCCCGCCTTCCCCCACACTTCATATGAACACAGCCAATAAATAAACATAAAAGATGTATTAAAAATTTTAGCATCCATTCAGTGTGCATCCGTCCGGATGGATCCCAGCTTATTGTCGCTGCTAGTGAGAAAATATTAATCTATGATTCAAATAATGGGACACTTGTTGATACACTAAAGGCTCATAAAGATGTCGTATACAGCGTTGCATACGCTAAAGATGGAAAGAAATTTGCTTCTGGAGGAGCAGATAGATCCGTAATTATTTGGACAAATAAGCTCGAAGGACTTGTTAAATATTCGTTAGTATATCCCGTATTGGGTATATTTATGCTTTAAGTTAATATAAGAATTGCAGGCACAGTGATACTATTCAGTGTTTAGCTTTTAATCCAATTTCACATCAGCTGGCATCATGTTCTTCATCAGATTTCGCGTTTTGGTCACCGGAGCAAAAAGCAGTGCAAAAGCATAAAGTAGTTGCTAAGGTAAATGCTTGTTCCTGGACAAATGATGGCCAGTATCTGGTGCTCGGTTTAGCTAATGGCACAATTTCTATAAGAAATAAGGTTTGTATTTTAAATCTAGCGAAACGAAAATTTGATAATGTTTTCATAAGTCCGGTGAAGAAAAAGGGAAGATCGATCGTCCAGGGGGTCCGAGTAGTCCAATTTTTGGATTGCAGTGTTGTCCCACGAATACGGGAAACATTGATACTATCGCGTTAGTTGACTGGAGCCAAACCCTTTCCTTATATACTCTCGGAGGGCAGTTGGTTGGAAAGGAACGAGTTTTAGGATTTGACCCGCTATGCACAACATATTTCCCAAATGGAGAATTTTTACTCGTTAGTGGATGCAACAAGAGTGTGCAACTTTTCACAAAGGATGGAGTGAAACTTGGTACGCTTGGGGAAACATTTGACTCCTGGGTTTGGACTATAGCACTTCATCCAAACTCACTCACCTACTATGTTGGCTGTCAGGATGGTACTCTGGCATGCTACAATATCATTTCATCCACTGTTCATGCATTGTACAGAGAACGATATGCATTCCGGGAAAATATGTGCGATGTTATTATACAGCATCTCATTTCTGGGCAAAAGGTCCGAATCAAGTGCCGTGATTTGGTACATAAGATTGCAATATACAGAAATCGGCTTGCGGTGCAGTTGCCGGAGCGAGTTGTACTTTATGAACTAAGCTCCCCTGAAAATCAACCTATGCATTACAAAGTTAAAGAGAAAATAACGAAGAAACTTGACTGTAGCCTTCTCGTATGTATTATCACATTAAAATTGTGGCTAATAACTAAAAGCTTTAAAAACATATCCAGGTTGTTTGCGCTCAACATATTGTTCTTTGTCAAGAAAAGAAGCTTCAAAGTTTAGATTTCAACGGCATTTTGCAAAAGGAGTGGATTATGGACAGTTTTATACGATACATCAAAGTAACTGGCGGACCTCCTGGAAAAGAAGGTCTACTCTTGGGCCTGAAAAATGGGCAGGTTCGAATTTATTTGAATTAATAGTTATAAGTTATAATTCATTTTTGCTTGAAAAAGGTTTGGCGAATTTTCTTGGACAATGTGCTGCCTATTTTGATTACGACGGTTATGTCGTCTGTAAGGTGCCTTGATCTGAATTCATCGAGAAGTAAAATTGCTGTCGTAGATGATGCAGGCAGATTAGTCGTGCGGGACATTTTAAATGATTCGCTGTTGTATCAGGTAAGTTTTTGTTATCATATGAAATATTAAGTGCTCATTTCCCGATAGGTAATTTAAGTACAGTTTACACACCATTGTAACTAACTTAAAAAGTTTGTATAAAGAAAAAGTATGGAAGAAAAAAAAATTATATTTAGCTAGACTAAAGTAATCTTTCACCCCGAAACAAGAGTGAACAACAGTCAATATTTCAATTATAGTAAACTTACCCTCTCTACACAGTTCTGAGCCCAACTAGATCACGAGCAGTAGACTCAGCTAGAAAATCATTGCCGTTTTTATTTCGTTATCTTTAAATTTATGTATTTTACGCGTTAATATTTATTTGATTCAATCAAGGACCGTCAAATTAAATTCTTACATGATTTTTAATCCTTGAGAGCAGTTTTAATTTACCTCTCGTTGTTGCCAAGGAAATGAAAAAAAATCAGGTCTAAGAGACTTAGTTCGGAATAACTCACACTTTAATATTTTACCAGGATTCAGGTGTGAATTCTGTAGCTTGGAATACGCATTTAGATACTATGCTTTGCTATTCCCACACTACGGGTGGTTTGAGCGTTCGAGTAGGAAATCTTCCGCCCAGAAGCCCCCAAAGTATGATTGGAGTCGTGGTTGGTTTGTGTGGGCCAACAGCATTCTGCTTGCGGGGCAACGTAATGCACAATGTACCGCTAGCCCTTAGCGCTACAATGTGGCAATTTGTGGAGGCTGGATTTTTTGAGTAGGTTATATAATATTTTTTTTTTTTTTGTAAATATAAGGCATTTTGTATAATAGAGAGGCGTATCAAGTTGCTTGTTTGGGCGTCACCACTGCCGATTGGGAAGGTTTAGCTCAGGCTGCTTTGGAGTCTTTGCATCTAAATATAGCAAAAGATGCTTACGTGAAGGTTCGCAACTTACCATGGTTGCAATTAATTAATGATATGTCTGAAAAACAAAAACGTGGTGAAGTTCCAAGAGAAGTGCTTCTTGGTGATAGTTTCGCTGTTGCGGGAAAGTTTAAAGAAGCTGCTCGATTATATCAAAAATGTGGTCAGAGCAATCGCGCCCTTGCTATGTACAGCGATTTAAGAATGTTTGATTTGGCTCAAGAATTTTTAAAAGACGATGACGTTGCTGATAAACGAGAATTGATTCGCAGAAGAGCTGAGTGGGCCTGCTCAGTTCATGAGCCCAGAGCAGCTGCAGAATTATTGCTTGCAGCAGGGGAACATGAGCGAGCTATTGAAATAGTAGCAGAGCAAGGATGGGCAGATGTGTAAGTCTAACTATTTTCATTTTTCAACATTACCTTTTTTAACAATCATTTTGCAGATTGTATGACATTGGAAGACGGCTAAGCCAAACTGATAGGAAACCTCTTGAACTGGTTGCATCACATTTGAAGCGCTTAAAAGCGTTACCTTTAGCAGCTGAGATTTTTAAAAAACTCGGAAATGAAACACAAGTAATGCCATTTTGGAAAAAAAAGCATTTACAAAAAATTTTATACACTTTCTTCATAGGTAGTACAATTACACGTTGAGGCTCGAGATTGGGCCGAAGCATTTAGGCTTGCTGATCATACGCCTGAACTTTTAACTTCTGTTCATTACCAGCACGCACAGTGGTTAGCGGAGTCTGATCAATTTATTGAAGCTCATGAAGGTAAACTTAATTTATTTCATTAAATAGAATAGAATATAAAAAAAAAGTATAAGAAAAATGAAAATCAATTAAAAATAGTCACACACTTCTCTGCGTCTATTATTAAATAATTAAAATACGGGTTCATTTATTTTTGAGTAGCCTTTCTTAAAGCTGGAAAAGTAAAGGATGCTGAACAACTCTTAAAGGACTTAAGCGAATGTGCTATTTCCGAGGGAAGATTCTTAGATGCAAGTTACTTCTACTGGCTAATGGCAAAGCAGTGTTTGAAGATGTATTACTTAAAAGAGTAAAGTAGTCGGGTAGGCTAACTTATATTTAATTAACATTTATATTTTAGGGAAAGGAACCCATCGGATTATCAATGGGTCCAATATAAATCTTTACTTCGTATCGCCAAGATTTACTACGCTTACAATATTATACAAGGTTATTTAAAAGAACCATTTACAAGCAACCCTCCGATGACTTTATTTAATGCTAGTAGATACATCGTCAATGAAATTGAAAATAAAAGGCCGCCTAAGGGTGTCAGCTTATTGTAATAATTATCTTTAAATGGCAAACCTATTAATAATTTGTTTTTCTTTCAAGCAGTGCAGTACTTTACACTTTGTCTAAGCAAGCCAAGCTGGTAGAAGCTAATAAGTTATACCTTCAAGTCAATAAGAAGCTACGAAATATTAAACCGCCCTCACAAATTCTTGAAAAAATTGATGTACGTTTTATATGAATTTTGAAATTTTTTATAGTATTTTATTTCTTTTAGGTTGACTATTTAAATAGTAAATGTTCTCGTAGTGGATTCAATGACCCTGAAGAACTCTTGCCACTGTGTTATAAGTGCTCTAATTTTTCTTCTCATTTAAATGGAAACATTTGTCCTACATGCCAACAGGAGTTTATATTTTCATTTGTTTCGTTTGGTATTTTTTCAAACGCTACTACTCTAACGCAAAATAATTTTTATGCAAAGTTAAATTTAAGGGTATTACTACCATTTAGTCTAGCAGTTTTAATACACATTCATTTCAGCATTTATTAAATAAAAAATTTGGAATAAGTAGTTTTTGTAAAGAAAAAAGCATAGTCGATGCAAAAGATTTGATTCGTTAAGAGACATTGTGACCTTTCAACCACGGAACTTGTGTTAAAATTGCTAAATTAAAGTTATAAACCTTTACTAAGAATAAGGTTCAAACTTTGCAAACAAAGTTGCGATTGGTCTATCCTTTTTCATTTGGGTAGAACTGTGTATAGAGCCATTTCTTTACATCTCTTATTTAGAAATATTACCTCTCGTGGAGTTTCACGCCGAATTGGACATTTCTGATTCAGAAGCTGAACGGATATTACTGGCACCGCCTAAGGCTAACGAAGAACATTTGGATCCTTTTGCTGAAAATGTAAATGAGGTATGAATATTGTTAAGAGCTTACCAAGTAATGTGCCATTTTATACATTATTTAAATACCATTAGTCTAAGTTGTTCATGTGTAAACGCATATACCAAACTGAATTAACTTGAGTGAAATCTAAAAATCGGCGCTCAGCTTTATAGCTCTATTTTATGTTGCTGCCTAATTGGTTTCATAAATTTTCGACTTATTTTAAAAACATCGATGTAACTACTATCTCAGACTAGTCTAGCACAAACATAAAGAAATTTAAAATTTTCCAACAATTTCCTACCAGGAGATGACCAGCTCTCTACCATTAACTTTTGATAGAAATTCACTAAGAGCAATTGATCCTAACCATATTCTGATAGTGAAACGCCGACAGAAAGACTTAAAAAACACTTACTACAGACATCTTTTGCCTGACCTGCAAATCACGTATTGTCCGGAGTGTTTATTGGTAATTTAGGCAATTTATAAAAGTTTTGGATTACATTGTATTAATTTTTGTAGACTTTTTATTCTGAGGACTTTGAATTGCAGATTTTGCAGAAGGGTTATTGCCCCTTTTGTCGAACTTCATCGGAAAAATTGTTTGATTAATATTTAAAATATTATTATTAAAATGATTTCATGTTACATTTGCATTTGTTTAATTTTCTGAAGTAATTATTGAAAAGGGTTTACCAAAGTAAAAAGAAAGTCGATTTCCGCTGAGCTTCGTCGCGCGTCGAGCTAATTAAAATTGCACATAAAAGATCAGCAATGTTAGCGAGTACCTCCATTTCAAAAGCGCATTACCAAGTACAAAATTCTAAATCTCGATTCAAACCGTAAAAGAATCAAGTTATTGTTTATTTGCGTGTTCGATGTTGGAAGGTACGAGAGTAATATAAGCATTTATTCTTGCAAATAATCTTTTTGTAACCATTATACTCATATTCCTCCTGACCCTACAATTTTGTTAGAAGAAGATAGAATACCCAAGTTGTTTTCTAAACTTATTTTTAAAATTTTAAGCCTTCCTTCTAAAACACATAACAAATCTCATAGTTGGTGCCAAGCACTCCAAATATTAAAGTTAATAATACTGCCCACTTTCCTTGAGTAATGACATCTTGAACTTTCACAAAGTATAAAAATAAACTTACAAATTGCGCCCAATGTACTGTAAAAGAATAAAATATACAGATTCTAAAATTGCTTAATAAGCCTCTTTGTATATTCAAAAAATTAATCTTGGGCTAATCACTTCCAAATGCAAATGAGCTTCTCTCACAGCATTTAAAATAAATAAAGTATATTAGAAAAAAAATCAGTTCCTTATGCATTCCAGTTAAGAGAAAGTACCCATCGATGCAGAGCGCAAAAGCTGTTTGGGTACAAAAAATGTAAATAAACTTTATAACGCCAGTTCCAAAAAGGTTCCCAATGACACAAATATTTTACATAATTGTATCATCTGAGTGGCATAATTCCAATTACTTTCTCGTTTTACTGAACTCTGACTAGCGCGCCGTCGTGGGCTGGATTATCGCCCACAATTGGATCAAAAATTACCAATTCAACTAATTCATTAGTCTCGAGGTCGTAGGTGCCAAGAGGTACATCAAATTAAAATAGAAAAAAAAATCGTTTAGTCATTTAAAAGGAATTATTGGTTGGAAGGTCTTCAACCTGCCTTGGAAAGAATTTTTATTTACATTTTATAGTTTTTAATGACTAGAGGAGACAGTTGTCACTCAGGCGAAAGCATAAGTCCCGGGCAGGCAGGTAAAATATTTTTGTGACTACCTTCTGATCTTCGGAAATTTCTTAGATGCTCACGTCAACCAATTTCGTAACAGCTGCGATGACCTTTATAGTCTGAATAAAGCGCATTAATTACAAAACGATCATGCGAGTCTTCTGAAATGCACGCCTATAAGAAGCGGATGATACCGTAATTGGCATTAGTTTATTCACAGCCATCGTTAGTAGGAAGCCATGTATAATAAACTTGTAAGATATTGTTACGATTTAAGATTTGCTTTTTTAAAAGTAAGGAGTTTCAGATTTTGTTAGTTGTGCTGTGCGGCTTAGTGGCCACTGATCACATTGATAAGGACGCTGAAACAAGAAGTTACTCAAACGATGTAGGCCCAGACGGCTCATACCACTATTCGTACGAAACGTCCAATGGAATATCAGCGCAAGAGTCTGGGAACGGCGGTTATTCTATAAGTGGATCAGCACAGTGGGTGGCTCCTGATGGTACTCCTATTCAAATTGTATACACTGCTGATGAGGAAGGATACAAGCCAGAAGGTGCTCACTTGCCGACCCCGCCTCCCACCCCAGATTATGTCCTTAGGGCTATCGATTGGATTAGGGCTCATCCACCCAAAGACGAACCGTACAATAACCAACAGAAGCATTTTTAATTTCTTCCAAACGAATAATGTATTTCGTTCAATTTGAGTTGTTTTAAGTTAAGCACACTTCAAAGATTTAAGCTTAAACACATATTAAATTTATTGCTACCACAAGTATTTAATTTTCATTTGAGTAATGTTACCTACAAGATTTTCTTTTACTTCGGAGAGCTTTTGTTATTTTTACAATATAATGACACTTTTTAGTTTGGATTCCATTTAATGTTATCAAAAGTTTAGAATCCATATGTACATGGTGTCTCGAATCGAAGTTTCCTGTTCAACGTTTGCCTCGGCAGCCCCCCCCCCCTGTCAGATCACTCGTTCGCAAGGACAGAGTGACTAATTTTTCACTTTAATTTACCAAAAGTTTTCAGTAACTCATTCGCTTGGATTGTAATTCCGGGTATTTTTTCCAAACTGACCAAGTTAGAACGTTATAATTTTCATTTATAGCTTACATGCCTAACCTTTTTGTTTTGTATCTTCTAAAATTTGAATCAATCGCTGCGTTTTATCTTTTTCAAACAAAACGAGTTTGTGTTTATAAAGTTCTTAAAAATACGTCGTACACTTTCATATTCGACTTAGCAACAGTGACAACAAAATCGCGATCAGTTCCTTCGACCAGAGCCTTTGGAGAGACGTAAAGGTCTTTACTGGGATCATATTGCGCTTTCCCCAAATACTGAAGAAATTCATGCCGCTGCCTTATTCGGAATTGTCGAGACATTAATATTTCTGGGAACTCTAGAATAGTATCATGAGGAATCTTCATTTTTCGGTGCACATAAGCGAAACGCTCAATTAAGTCATCGCATTCTGCAATATTTAAATTAAATTAGAAAAAATAAAAGAAGTCGACTTTACGGCGCACACATGTGTAGACCGAACAGTTAAAGAGCACAACTTACTTATTGTCCACAGCCTGGGCTTCTTTATCAGAAGATACTTAATTTCTTCTTCATCAAACCCCATTTCCTCTTTGATGCAGAATGAGCTCTCTTGAATGCTTTGTAGGTGATAAGTTATTAGCCTAGGGTGCTGCGTTGTCAAAAGCCGGACTTCATTTCCTGTTAATTTAAAATTTCTTTGAAAGTATCCCAACCGCTTGTCGATTCTATGCGTAGAAAACATCAGCCAGAACGGGTTTTTTACCACAATTGCCTGGACTTGCTTTGGATTGAACTTCTTAGCTTCAAGATAGTTCACCCTTACCGCTAGGTCATCTAAACTTTCTTTAAAAATTAGCGGATTTTTTGTTATAAACTTTCCCAATTCTTCAGGAGGGACGCCTAAATCGTTGAGAAAAGTTATATGCGGTCTCATGTCATTTTCAAAATCCAACTTTAATACAAACTGAGCTAAGCCTTTTCTTTTTTCTATGGAACTCAAATTTACTCCAAGCTTTATAAGCTCCTGTAAAGCCTCTGATTTGTTCACATATGCCGCAAAATTAAATGTAGGAACGAAATTTGTAAGCACCTCTGGCACATTTTCAAGATCCACTGGTGATAGAGGGCAAAAAGGTTCTTCTTTCTGCAAACTTTTAAATTCATCTTCTTGTTTCACGACATCAGATTCCAGAGCATTTGTTGCCCTCCTTAATTTCCGAGAAATGATTAAATTAAAATTAATGCGCCCTACTGCCCTCCTAAGGGGTAACATGTTAGTTTGATTTGACAGCACAGATAGCACAGTTGTCTAAAAAATTGAGCTAAACAGTACCAAAACTACGCTTTTAGAATACACCTACACAAATGCTGATATTAATGCTGTTTATTAATTAAGCAAGGGCGAACAGTGTTAGAACTTGGAATTGTGGAAGAATTCTCACGTAAAAATTTTTTTCTGAAGTTGTAACTTCGCTGTTTTATAAGCACGACTATATATGCAGCTATTGAAGTGGGAATTGTGAATGGGAAATATTCGTAATATTTTAAAATAGGCAGACAAACAGCGCTCACTTCAGTTTAGATCTGTGACAGTAGAATTCTCACGCGGGTTAAATGTCATAAATGGGTGTTATCGCGCGATCATTCGATGTTTTGTGATCGTACGGATATTTTGTCATATTTTAACATTTTGTGACTTATATCGCACAGTAGGGATCATCCAAGTTTTCATGTTCTTCCCGTCCAGTCAGGAGTACGCAAACAAGATGAAGAAACGCCCAAATTCGAAAACACCGGGCGACAGTCCCAAATCTGTGGCTGATACGTTTGTGATAATGAACGAGCGCCCCGTTGACGACATTTCCGTAGAGTTATTTTACAAGCCACATACGATAACTCTTCTTGCTGTTTCAATAATTGCCGTTATGTACTTTGCGTTTGTCAGGTAAGGAGGGACATCTCGCGCAGTCTGTTATGCAAGTAAACCTGCAATTGTCAAAGAGCAAAATGTCATTCGCCGTGGAAAATATCTCTGTTCAAAGCCGCAAATTGTCCACTTTTCTGAATGTGTATTTTTTAAAATCTACTCGATTGATCTGCAAGGGGTGCTAGGTGGTCTTTGTGAGTTACGAATCTGCAACAGCACGACCGTGTTATGAAAATATTTCGCGCGGAATGGACGAGTAAGCCAATTACGTTTTCGGGTCATGTTTGCTCTGCCTTGGTTTCTTTTTTTCAATTATGTAAAACTCTTATTTTCGCCCTGCATTCGGGCACCGGGCGGACACCTGTCAATCTCTAAATAACGAGCTTACTGCAGGCGCGTTGTACGTCATTGAGCGAAATTTCTTGCGCTAAATGCAGCGAACATTAGCTAAATTCTTCCGGGTACACAATTTTCGTGTGCTATTTTGGAGACAAAATTGGCCTACTTATGAACGCGATAAGAGATGGGATATGTTCCGCCTCGTGTTGACCAGCCGTTGCGACCTTTTTCCCGCAGCATTTTTATCGCCTTTCTGGAATGTTTGTTTAGTTTGTTCTTAATATTTTTTTTTTTGGAATGCTCTCTGTTTATAAGAGAAGATAACGCCAAGTATTTGCAGGGATGAAGCAAATATTGAAGAAAACATCTGGGCGGGAATACTTTGCGTAGTGTTTTTCTTCCTAATCGTGTCTGTGCTGGCATTCCCGAACGGACCGTTCACAAGGCCACATCCTGCAGTATGGCGAATCCTCTTCGGATGTTCGGTTCTCTACCTGCTCGCACTGCAGTTCCTTATGTTCCAGAACTACAAAACCATTATGAGCATATTTTATTGGCTCGATCCAAAGCTGAAGGACTTCCACATAAACATGGACAAGGTATGCTATTACATGTAAACGATAAGAAATGCAAAAATCAGAAAGTCAGAAAAGAATCTTACCAGACAACAAACCAAATTAAAGAATAGTAGAAGATCTATGAAACTAGCCAGTGCCCTCGCACTAGATCTGTATGTTTACTTCTCTTTGAAAAACCGATAATAATAAGAGAAAAATCAAAACAAAAATAATGAATCACTTAGTAGAAAGTTGGCATAAACAGTTTAGCGCATTCTAAAACTTAGGTAAAATCTATAAATTTGTTCAAGTAGTGGAATTGCATGAACTGGTTTTAGTTTAGACAAACAAGGCAAATGGAAAACTTTTGGGTAAGCATACAGAGCTGTGGTGGTCTACCAGACTCTAGATTGCTAGCGGTCTATTGTTTGTCGTTTTTCAATCCCGAGACAGCAAAGTGCATACAATTTTAGCTTTGAAAAATATGTATCTTCCGATTCGGAAATGTTTATTGAGATACGTTCAGTAAGATACAGGCAACTTGGTGTTGCCAAGTTGGGGTATAATATAGATAAAATTTCTATAATTTGAAGGACTTGCTGCCTGTTTGGGTGGACCGAAATTTTTACATATAACTTTTACTATATCCCCCAAAGTTGTTGGCTACGATTCAACTGGCTTATAAATTTTCAAAAATAACGAATATGTTTTATAGGAATATGGTGTTAACTGTTCTGATATCACGTTAGAACGCATTTGGTCGCACGTTGATGTGTTCGCGTGGGGCCATTTCTTAGGGTGGATGTTTAAAGGCATTTTAATACGGCACATGGGGATTCTTTGGGCTATCTCGATAATGTGGGAAATTACCGAAGTGGCCTTTGCTCACCTACTGCCCAACTTTATTGAGTGTTGGTGGGATGCTCTTATATTAGACGTTTTGATATGTAACGGATTGGGAATTTGGTGCGGACTAAAGCTTTGTAAAATGCTTGAAATGAGGGAATACAAATGGGCGAGTATCAGGGATATTTCTTCAACAACTGGGAAAATTAAAAGAGCAGTTTTGCAATTTACTCCAGAAAGTTGGACACATGTGCGATGGCTGGACCCAAAATCAACGTACATGCGGTTTGCAGCAGTGTGTCAGCTCGTTATATTTTGGCAGGTATGATTCCGTGACAAGTTCAAAGAAAATTTAGTAATAAAATTATATTTGCAGATTACGGAACTAAACACTTTTTTCCTAAAGCATATTTTCGAAATGCCACCAGACCACCCTGTAGTCATAGTAAGATTGATATTTATCGGGCTTTTCGTAGCACCATCAGTTAGGTAAGCTATATGTCAATTCAATTCGACTCGAAAATCAAACAATTTGCACACAACCTTGATGAGATCAATTAAATGTAACCTCTTTTCTATAGGCAGTATTACATTTACGTCACGGATACCAGATGCAAGCGTGTAGGAACTCAGTGCTGGGTATATGGCGCTATAATGGTCTCAGAAGCAATTCTCTGTATTAAAAATGGAAAGGAACTTTTTGAACGGACGCAGGCCACAAATATAATTCTGTGGCTCTCAATACAGGTCATTTTATCCGTACTATTTGTGTACGGGTGCGTTTTGTGGCATAAATATGTTGAGGTGCAGTCAAAATCAGCAAATTTTATAGTTCTTCTAAGCAAATTTGTTTTTCCAGAAATCTACTGTAGATTCTCGAGATGTATCCCCTGTGAAAAGGCCCTTGCATGATATTAGAGATTCTGCTATTTTGAGAGGAGACTCGAAAGGTAAGTGGTTTATAAAACATCGTTTTGATTTTTGTATGTAAGCTTTTGCTCACATTGGTTTCATTTATTCTCATACGAGTGGATACTCTTTCGATAGGTATTTTACAATTTGATAAGTACCATTAAGGGGAATTATTTTTTCTTTTTGCGGCCAAATATTGAATGCAATATTATGGGTAATATGTCCAATAGACGTTCCAACTGAAGGTGTGAAAAGTAAACATTTTTAATCGATATATATATAAATTAGTACGTCAAATGCCGAATATCTTTATTTGGAGTCGGTTATAGGACATATGCCCACAACAGACATATTCTCGTTTTGTTGTATTTTCTATCGCATCGTTGTAAAGTATGTAGTATCGATATATATATAAATTAGTACGTCAAATGCCGAATATCTTTATTTGGAGTCGGTTATAGGACATATGCCCACAACAGACATATTCTCGTTTTGTTGTATTTTCTATCGCATCGTTGTAAAGTATGTAAAACGATTATGCAAATGTCCAAATTTCAAAGTTTCTCATCGGTCCAATACCTGCAAATTTATTAGACAATTTGTTACCATAAATATTCAATAAATTTGTTTTTAGCGGTAATGGTTTATGACATATGAAGAGCTTTTGGAGACTCCACACTCCACAGTTCTTATATTGATAAAAAATGACTCTTTCCAATATCACGAAAAAGTGAACTTTTCGACGAGAATGTTTATAACAAAATTTATAGCTGAAATATTTGCTCTGTTTGTTTGAGAAACTTTTTCAGAGATGTCACCCATCAAAAGATGCAAAGTTTTGGTTGTATATGGTTCCGTGCTCTTTTTCATAACGCATATACATATCGTTATATTTATAATATAATATAATATAATAATAAGAATTTTTTTATTAAGAATTTGATGCACTTAGAAAACCCTTCTGATTAACACTGCAGGTGTCGGGTCAATTAGAAACTCTCGGCTATTAGAACCCAAGATAGAAAGAATATAAGAATAAATATGCAAAAGTGTAGATGGTTACAAATTATTCTCAACTTTGGATATTTTTATACCTACTTTGCGCCATATGGGCTGCGTTCCCGAGAGCGTTAGGTTTAAGTAGGGGTACAATTGTATTATGCTCCTATTAATGAATAAATAAATAAATTTATACCTATTTGTCCTGGACCAGTAGGAAATACAAGAAATCGGTAATTCTCCTAATATTTTTTTATTTTGATTGGCGTCCTTTACGTAACTACGCACATAAAATGTGCCCTGGCAAAGAAAAGAATGTGTGTATTTTTTAAAGCGTTCAAATATAAAGGAATGTTTAAACAACAAGTCTCAATTTTGAGTAGATTTTGTAGACACACCTTTTCTAAAGATTTCGACGTCGTGACTTTAAGAAAATGTCACTATACCTTAGCTGATTGTGGTCTCCTTTTTCGAAATATTTTTAAAAAAACTACACGTTTTTTGTTTTTAATGGAATTGTAACTTTTTTTATTATTTATATTATGGACGAGATTTAATTGTAGATGCAGATTTTCTAAGAAAGAGCTAAGATATTTAACGCTAAAATTAAAGTTAATCACTTGACAATTTTGAAATACTGTAGCATCATTTTTATGATCGTTCTTATTGGAAAAAACTTTATTAAATATTTTTTTTAATTTAATCATTAACTGGTACTAGTTTTCGAAAAAAAGGCTTATAATTTTTCAAGAATAGAATAGAATAGTCTTTAAGCAATCTATGAAAGGTTCACAGTGTATTATGTTAAATTATATCGCGTCTATAAGATGGTACAAGACGATTTATTAAAATAAGGCCGCCAATATTTTCGAAAAAAAACATTGGTTTCACAAATGAAGAAAATCCGCCTTTTATGGCTTAGTAATTCTTAACCAATCGAATCGAAGTGAAATTTGGCAAATACTCCAAAACTTCAAAATGAGCCACTAGGTTGAAAGTAGTCGGTAATTTGAAACTGAAAAAAGTATCCGAATCTACTTTTCCGACTGACATCACCATTGGGGTTTCTTAAGGCACTAACAAAGTTTGTAAGATTTCTGTTATGTAGTTCAGGAAAACTGGCCGTTTTCTTTCATTATTAATTGATTTTACAAATTTTTACAAACAGTACATGATTGTTTTAATGAGTGCAGCATTTTGTATTTGAATGCCAAAAAATCTAAACCTTTTCGAAAGAACCATTTCCGTATTTACAAATTTTAGTTTTAAAAAAGCTCTTTTTATTAATTGCCTGATTGAGTGATGAGTGTTGTTTTTTATCGTTGTCTTTTTTCTGTTTCCTTTAAGGTCCCACTTATTATGTACATCCAAAAATCATAGCACATGCACATGGAAAATTAAGACCGCGTGAATTAGTTGAGACATCGTATGATATTAAAATAAAAATAGTTTAGATATAAAATCATTCTTTATTTTTTTTTGTCTCGTATCTTAATTACTGTGGTAGATGAATTTTTAGATAGTCGTATAAAAAGTGCGATATGTTAAAATCGAAGAGACTTTTAAATAATGTCTGGTATACCGTTGTTTGAAGAAAATTAGTATTTTAATAGTAAACTTTCGAAGGTAGATGGACATAATGTTAGACTAACAAAAAACTTTTGGCAATATATTAAAACTAAACTTAAAATGGCTGCTCCCTGAATAAATCTCAGGTCAAAGTTTCAATCCAAAGATACTTACAATGGTATAGTAGTTAACTTGTATGAAATATTTTTTTGCGAAAACACTGTTACCTCTGCGAGAGATATAATCGTGAGTAATGAAAAATCGCGTTCAATTTTCTAAAGCATTTTACTCTGTTAAAAATAAGTAGATCAATTTTAAGATTTTGTTTTATCGAGTTTGTAATAATTTTCCTTTCGCATGTGTTTCGTACATTTATTAGCATTTAAAAGACCTTGTGGTGCTTTTTAAAATTAATTTTCAGTCGATTAATAACGTTGGTTGGTTCTATTTATTTATTCGCTTAATACAAGCTTTAAAAAATACTTAAATATAGGGATTACAACTAATTAAGGGAAAGGAAGCAGGAAGAAGCAATTTGTTTGCAATTCATTTCTCTTTAACATTTAGCAAAAATTTTTAAATGTATAAAGGAAATGTGAACAGTTTTTAGGACAATTAAAACCTAATTTAATTGAAACAATGTCAAAAGTACAAATTCGCTGTGATGTGTTGATTTGTACTTTGCTTTTTCGTATTCTTAATTCGCAATCAGCATAATCGCATTTAGCGCATAGGAACAAGGTTCAAGAAGTTGCTTTACATTTTTACATTTTTCCATAATTTATAATATACGGTATATTACAATGTTACAATTAATGCTTAATTATTAATAACGTTCTGCCCATAAAATTGGAAGAAAAAATCACAGGCATGATATTTTGTGGCTAATTCACAAATCTAGATTTTTAGAGTATTTTAAAACGATAGCAGATAACTTTTATACGAATAGTTATTTAAATTTATTTTACTTATTACTCGGACTAATTTGTCTGCATAGTTTCATGGTTCTATAGCTTGTATAGTCTACAATATAAATTTGAATAGTTTAAAAGGGCAACCAATTATCACATTTTAAAGAAAAAGTTATAGTGTGTCCTCATAACCCAAAAGGGATTCGTTTTTGTTTTTGCCCTCGGAAATTGGGTATACAAAATATGGAAAATCATTTATAGCTGTTTGTTTAAATTGAAAACCCAAACTAAACAAAATATTTCTTCTTGTTCTACATCACCTTATAATTGTAATTATTATTTTCGTAATTATATTGTTTCTTTATTTATTTGTTAATTTAATTTTACTTCTTGTTTTGCTACGTTTTCAGTTTAGAATCCGAGCATGAATTGATTATTTTTTTTTATTTATTTGGATACTTTCCCGGCATTTGTATTATATACAAAATATAGGTGTTTTTTTTTCTGAAAAAATCATTTGCAAGATCTTTCCGCTCTATAGTAGGATTAATTTTTCTTTAACTTATCAAAATTCTAGTCAAACATAATAGGGACAGCACTGAACGCATTTCACGCTTTAAAGATGTTTAATTAGTTAAGTTCTCAAAGTGGTCAGGCGAATGATGAAAAGATGTTTTTTTAATTGTTTTCCCCGTAACAGAATCGCTGAAAAATTCATCAAAGGAAACTAAACATGACTGAAGGATAAGTAAACACTGGAGTGTGTGTATGACTAAAAGACTACCAAATAGCAGAGGGAGAAATTAGAATACAAACTATCGGCGTTTTCACAAATGCATTCATATGAAGTAAATCTAAAAAAAAAATGAAAACCATTTGAAATTCTAATTGTTTTCGTATTTTTAGAGAAATGTACAAATTAAATAAATTGTTTAGGTTTAAGAAATTTTAGGTACAGCTAAGAGAAAATGTAATCATATTAAAATTGAGTTCGGCTCCAACGTTTTATCAATAAGCTTTAAGCCTCAGATGTTTATACTACGAATTGAATCAAATTGCTGCCTTTCTCCTGCTCACTCTTCTCACTATGGTAAGCACTGTTTGACGCATTAATGTTACGGCTTATGCTCGAATATTGTTCCATTTTAGCAAACTAATGTAACTAAAACGGAAAATTAAAATAAATCTCAAGGGCACTAAAAGATTTTCTAATTTTTATCAAATTATTTTCAATTATTAATGTTCAGTGCAAATCAGGGTAAAACGAATGATAAAAAGACAAATACCGCATTGAGTGATATTAGAAAAAGAATTAACTTTTTGCGTTAGTATATCTATATTCCTTTCCTTATTCACCTTGACAACAAGTATAGGTATGCGAATAATTCGAAATTACTTCTTTGTAGAAGGTACTTTTAATTGTTTATCATTAATTTTTATTTATTTTATTAGAATAATTAATTACTGGATTCTGCTTTTTTTTTATCAAATTGTATAATTCGATTCGGATAATATTCACACATTATATCAACATCTATCTATAAAAGCGTTTTTTAATATGTATTATATATGCATACACCCGTGTTATCAGCAATTGTACTTCAAAACGCGTACTTGTGAAGTTAATTCATTCAGCCTGTAAGCCTCTATAGTCATAAGCAATTTCAATATGTTATTTGCAAAAACCTCGCAATTCATGTTTCTAATTATAAAAACTCTTGTAACAATTGCCTGCTAAAGGAATAATTTTTGTTATATTGTTCAAGATTATACTCGGCAACCAAAGATATGTTGATTATTTTAGTTTTAAACTTACTATCGGCTTACATTAGATCGTTTGCTACATAATTGAAAAATGAATTTTAAACGAAACCAAATGTTATATGGAAGCTTGTGAAGCAAAGAAATAGCAAATATACTGGTTCAAGGCAGTATATTTGAAAATAAACTCATTTTAAAAATTATAAATTGTGTTCAAATGTTTTTTTTTTTGTCCATTTTAATATAATATTTTTAGAAAAATGTTTTTACTCTAGTTCGATTTCTTTGGCCAGTCCCGCAACTCTTTCCTGGAGAACATCTTTCATTCCAGGCTCTATACTTAGGATTTGAACAGCTTCTTGTAGCAATTGCATTGATTCCATGAGTTTTTCCTGAAAATATTTAAAGCGTTAATTGATTATTATCGTGCTTCCATCGGGTTTTGGTTGCATATGTATCATGTTCTAATCGCTAATGAAGTTTCGGTAACTCAGATTAAAAAATGTTGACTACTTTTTACAAGGAATAATCTCAACATTTATTCGTGACTTGCATTTTCTAAAAGTTGATTGTGTCAGGTTACGATTTACTCTATTTTTAGAGTAAATTTAAATTTAAGAAATAAAGTTTTGCATCTGCATATTTCAAAATAACCTTACATGGCTTCCAACTTTTTATATCTTTATTAAGAAGTAACTAAAAATGGAAGTCATTATGTTTTGCAAACTATTTCAATTTATATGGGAACAATTTTTTGATGGGAGATAAAACCATTTTGGGTTATAAACTTTAAAAGCGCCAAAATAGCAAGATCAGAATTATTTTGGTTAGTAAAATCTAAAGTTAGTTAAGTAATTTGTAGTTAACTGCGTTTTATAAATCATTTTTAATGCATTAGTAATTATTTTCGAACATTATATGAATTTGATAATTGTGGATCTTAAAAGATTTTTGATAATCCTTACTTGTGCCGCTTCCTTTGTTATTAGTTGGGCGTTGTATTCCCTTTTTGTCTGCACCGCTAACACTTCCTGCAAGTCCAGGAGTAGGGTGCCCCGGAAATGACCCCACCCAGGCTCGAATAACTCAGCAATTTCCAGCATTTCTAGGCACAAATCTATTTTACGTTGTATGGCGGTGTCTGAAAGTTCTGTTGCCACAAAGTGGTTAATGGTTAGTCTGGTCACGCCATACAAATCCGGCAAATCTTACCTGAAAGGAAGAATCCTTTCACGTTGCCGTAAAGCTGTGTTAGGGCATATTTTATTTGCAATACATGTGTATTTTTTTCATGGAGCGTATCTCGGTATCTAATGAGGAACTCCTCAAAGGCTACTGGGTTCGTTTTGTCCAAAGTTTCAGCCTCCTTTTGTAAGGCAGTATTTCCCCAAGATATTTGCTTGGCCGGGATTTCATGGGGACACAATTGGCATTTCCAGACCGCCGAATTGTTCAGGGGATCTGTTGATATGACCTTTAATAAATCGAAGTTTATAAAGGTTTTAGTTCAGTAACCACCGTTTACCTTTCCAATTTTACACTTTGAGCAGCAAATTGCCCCAGCGAAGCTGTTAAGCTCTGTGGGGTCCCTGCACCTGTTGCAGCAACAATCGAAGCATTTGCTCTGCCTCAAGTGCTCCCTCCTCATCAGGGTGCTCTTGAGGGACTGGGTGTACGTTGCCGTTATAATGGCACCCTTCGGAATGTCCACAGTCGCCACCACAAAAATTTCCATGTTATCGTCGAACAGGTGGCGGGTGTTCGGAACACACTCGTGGGAGATCATCGCCGCGGAGAGGTACAGGGCCCGGAGCTTGCTCGCTTGGTGGCGGACTTCAAAGGTGTTCGTGTCAAGGATGGCTGCTATTCTTAATATTTCTGTTTCGTCAAAATCTGTAATGTTTAGTATCGTATGGGTGAATGTGACTAGGTTCGCTTTTAGGACCTGGTACACGGCCGTATTTATTCTTTCGTTCAAATGATCCTCCAGCGCTGATATTTTGGCGAATATTTCGGGTTTCTCCGATTTAAGGAGCATACACCTTAGAGGGACGATTGCACAATAAGATGGCTCCCGCCTTTGGTCGGCATTGTACTTAATCGAGCATACAAACTTTTTATCAGCCATCATCTTGCACTCACTGCGGTGGTTTTTCGAGGTTTCGCATTGAGGGCCGCATAGTGGCCAGGTGCATTTGCTGCATTTATAGAAATCGACCTGTCCCGGCTGTAGCGTCAATAAATTATTGCATCCCAGGCATATCGGGGCCGACAGGGTCTTAGGTCCAGCCAGAATGGGAAATTCGCGTAAAATGATTTCTCCTTTTTTAATGTCTCTAGTCGCGACCAAATGCCTGCCCAATGTCTGATTCGTGCTAATCTATAATAAAATTTAGAACTTAGAACTTAAGTTCTAGTTAGATTAACGTTAAACGTTAGAGCTTAAAAATATTTGACACGCTTAACTTACGAATGACCGGAAAAATTTTGATGAGCGATATTTTGTAATTCCAAATTTTTAAATGATGAATATTACAGATCCTGAAAGGCACGCACTGGTGCAATGGGTAATTGAGAAATGTAATGAGTTAATAATTTGAGTTTATATGTGATCTGACTTTTAAAAGAAGTTTTGCTTACATATATTAATTGAAAAATGTGTTCTCTTTATGCTTGAATTTAACGTTGCTCTAAATGTAAACCTTAAATCTCCCGAAATGGATGCTCTGTTCGTTGACGAATTAATCTGAAGCCTACAATTATCGCAACCACTCTGAACCGAAAACTAATCCTGGAATAAATGGAAAACTCTTACCAAGTTGACCACTTACGTAATTATTGAGGGCAAGAACTATCGAACGAACTATCACCGAGGTAGCAAGACAACACTAATCAATTGTAGTGCCATTGTTACCTAATGCAACAATTTAGTTTTTATCAGAAAAATGGGGAATTTGCATTTAGAGTACAACTATGACACTAATTCATCCGATTGTGGACCACACACAAATTCCACTAGGACATTTTTCCGCTTTGCACTGACCTCAAAACACTTGCACTGGGCCTTATGGCCTTTCCTCCAGTGATCCTTTTGATGTTCTTTTCCACAATACACAACGTTCCTGCATCCACCGCACTTGAGGGTCGATTTAATTCCGCAAATTGGACAATGAAGAGGAGTCGTCATCTTGAAGGTTGATGAGAAAAAGTCGGTAATTCTTGAAAAACGAAACAGCAGTTACGTCGCGTTGCAAAATAACCTGAATACGCTGCAATATTGAAGAATCAGATTGACGAAATACTTCATGTTCTCACTAAATTTAGACGAATGTTTAAAATAGAAAAGTTCTCACATGAATAAGCGAATGAAGTAAACTGAAAAACTTGTGAGGCGTTTTCACTGTTGGATGAACAGAAGGGAAATCTTCTGCTCAGAGTCCGAATATTTGACTTAGTGACTAGATAAGAAAGAGAACAAATATGCATGAATGCGAGCAGAGAGGAGTTTTTAATTATTTTGGGGATTCGATAGTCGATTTCATATCATAACTCGAAACTTTTGACTGTGATAATGCAATGATTAAAAGAATAGGCTGTCTAATCAGAATAGCTCCCAAACGTTAAGTATGAAGAGTACAGTAAAAATATATCAGGAGTATTCATTCAATTGCTATGGTATCTAGTTAAAAAATAAAAAGGCGCCTAAAGAGGTTTTTTACCTGTACTATGTTCTAAGAGGATGATACGTGGGCATACAAAAGCCAGCAATTTTAGAGAAAACAGAATATTTATTAATATGAAATCAGTCTTTTTGTTAATTTACAATAATCCTTTTGTCGTAAATCTGCTTCGTTACAATTTCCAAGTGCGAGAGAGTACATTTTTGGGAAGATAGTGTTTTACCTAAATTACCCTTTTACTTATTTTTATTTCCAACATCCATTAATAAAAATACTTTTATAGTAGTGGTATTTCGGCTACATTAAAACCTTAACTTCCGAAACTATGGAAACATTGCGCATTAATCAGTAGTGCTATTTGATGGAAGAATTTCTTTATTAACAAAATGCTTACCTACTTTGTAATGAAAGCACTTTTAATAACGGATGGTTGAAGTAAATAAGAGTCATATAAGGCGGGCATTTAACATTCACATTCCTCAATATGTTTTGCTTATATAAATATAATTTAGATTTTTATTAATTGATACCTCGTGTAAGATTAAAAAAAATTAAAGATATAAAATATGCCTGGGCCGTTCCACTCCCAGACGATGTGATTTTTGGGTCCAAAGCCTGCCAATTAAAAGGAAAGAGCGTATTTCTTCTGCGTCGAAGGGAACGAGTGCGTGTTTCCGATTTTGTAGGAGATTTATTCTTTGTATTATAAACGCAAGTGATAAACCTAGAGTTTAATGCTTCCGAAAGCAATTTACAGTGAAAATCTCAAAAATTTGAATGGAAGAAGCCGACTACCAGCACAATTGTTTACCAGCTACTTATCATCTAAGGTTCAATAAATTATTTTTGAATAAAAAATTATCCTAACCGCGAAGCTAATCAAAAATTAAGTTAAGGAAAACCGAACACCGGAAGGATCGTCTGCTTGACTTAGTTTTGTTTATTCTCGAAGTGATGGTAGTGGTGGTGGATGTGCTCATGGACGTAACGGTGCACCATCGAGGAGGACGAGTTTGAGTTTCCGTTGTTACTGTTGCCGGCATCGTTATTAGTGCAGCCACCTCCTCCACCACTGTCGCCGCATTCAGTGCCACCTCCGTTGGCACTGCCGTCAAGTGTCGATGGCAAGGTTTCCTCATCCGAAGTCGGGTGGATGAGATTTTCGCACTCGATCGGATCCACAATGTCCACCGGTATTAGCACACTGGCGACGAACTTGTTACTAGCATCAGTCTTGTCGGGATCTCCAGGTACTATCGGGACAACCGCTTGACTGCGACGGTGCATCTTTTGGTGGTGAATGTGGTGATGCAACCGCCGAGTATTTTCTTTGCTGTTATTGTTGATGACGTTACTGTCCTGGACCTTCTTGGGTGTGTCCAGCTTTGAATGCAAAAGGTTGTCATAGTTTTTCACGTCCTTCTTGCACTTGCTTTCGTCACCCACGTACTTTAGCGCCTTCAAATCATTCGCCTTCAGCACGGTCTGATCGCGCTCGCTAAGCCACTTCTCGACGTGATCAATGGTCCGACTGAGTTTTTCCTCTGCACTTAAGTGTGGATTGAGAGCGTTCAATAAGCCGGTGTTGAGTTTTGTGTGGCCGTGGTTTGAGCTTAGCCTCTGATATCCATGAAACTGTGGCGAATTCTGTTGACTGTGGTAGCCGTTCTTCAGCAGTTTGTTGCTCTTCGCAATATTACTACTATTTACATAAATTTTTGGTGAATTTACAAGGGACTGCTGCTGCTGCTGGTTAGGAACTACATTTTGTGGATTGTGGCTGTTGTTCGCCGTTGAACAAATTGTCGCATGTAGAAATGAATCATAGCCGCATAAATTCGTTTTAGGATGAGCAATTCCATTGCTTTGAGCTAAAATTGCCGGATTGATTGCCATCTGCTGATGGTAAATTGGAACGTGATGTGATGTCTGTGAGTAATTTTCATCAATCGCTTTCTGTGCAACGGCTGTAGTATTTGAACGTTGTCTATGGCGAGCTGGGCTGGTATTTGGTTGGGGCTTTCTGAAATGCATGGAAAAGTTTGCTTGAACGAATTGGCATCAGAACTGCATATTGTTCAAAATAAGTGAAATTGCTAACTACAATTTTGAGCATTGTTGAATTGAATAATTTCAATATACTGAATTCTTGACAAATCAGACTAGATTTCTTTCATTCTTTCAACAAATTTAAACTAATAATATAAGTAGCATATTTTCATCTTACCCGTTCGACTGAAAACACAGTCGATTTTTTTCCATACTCTCTCGAATGATATCGATGAGGTCATTTCGTTTGAGGGCATTATTCCAGCATTCAGTTGTGGGTGCAGCTTGTCCGTCAATTTCATCTGAAGCCAATCTGCTAGACCGAACCTTCCAGCAACTCTCATTTCCCACCGAAAGGCTGCGTTGACGGGATTCAAAACACTGCTCTTGATACTAAATTATAGTAGAATACAACGGAATGATTAAATGAAGATCTAATACTCTTAGAGTTGTAATACATTGAACACAATTTTAAGAATTTATGAACCATACGTTTATTGCGGAAATTTAACAGTTTTGCTTTCTGATTTAAAGATATTCACCTTCTGTTTGCGGTTTTTCCGCAAAATTTTTGCTCTAATGGAAGCTTGTTTCAAATACTGGTGGTGATGTTTCTGCGCTGCATAAAACGAGCCCTGAGCACACTCTTGGCATTCATCCAAATCTACTTTTCGGGACTCCTTCGGGCAACATTTTATGTTTGCTACACTTTCGTAGATATTTTCCACTACTGCCGGGGCCTTACAGTTGCTCGTGGCTTGCACTGCCATCTGTTTGCTCAAAATTTCTGGGTCATCAACTAGTTTGGATGCTGTAACAGGGGATTGACTTATTCGAGCTTCAGAGCAGCAGGGCTTGCTGATTGCTTCCGCGATTACTTTATTGGATTTGCTAGATGCTGGGGCCCTCTTATCATGCGATGTGTCCCTTTCACTGCCGCTATTGGCCTCGTCCTCCTCATCCTCAGATTTAATTAGTCTCCTCGGTCGATATCGATGTCTCCTAGTATGGTGCTGTGCCGTTGTGGATGTGTGCACTTTTTTATGCTTTCCTGCAGATTTCGCTTTGCCCTCCGGGGATACGGTTAAGCGCACGTTAATAGTTTTGCTTCCGCAATGTGGAACAACCACATTTTTGCCTATCGACTCGTAAATAGTGTAAACGATGCCAACGATATCGTCCTTTGTGATCTTGTTATGGTGGCCATCGAGGTCATAGAACGTGAAGGAGAATTGCAGTGGTTGCGACGATTTTCCACCCTCTACGGAGACATCGCAAGTGAATTCCTGTAATTAGACGAAATTTTATATTACTCTTAGAACAATTTCGAATGAAGAGCTCAACATGTTTAATTTCAAAAAAAGTTTCCTTGTGAATTTGGTACGAAATGAAAGTCGATACATTTGTATTTGTTGCTTAGCAAAGATATGTGCGCTATATGTGGACATTGTTCATATTTGTATTTTACATTAACTACAATTTATAATTTATGTAATTTGTTCATACATCTTGTTTGTAATATTTCATAACGCTTTTATAAAACTTATAGAAATTATGCAGTCACCTACATTAGGCATTTTGAATGATAAGACCAACTCACCTCTAAATGCATTCGTTCATCATTTTTTTGATGGTGAGGTCCCTCAATCCCAGGATTTCTTGTTGTTTCTAAATTTTTATGTTGATCTTTCTGGAGATCGTCTTGCAGCTGATTATTTTGATGTTGCTGGATGTTGTCGGTGTTCTGTTGGCGATTTTGATTGTGATGTTGTTGCTGTTGAGACCTTGATTTTGTTGACGTTGTGATTTTGTTTAAGGGCGACTTTCTCTGGGATGTTGTCTCCCGATCACTAACGAGCAACAAATCTGGTGGAGCACTACAGGAAGACGGCGCTCGTATTGGGTAGATTAATTCTTCAGAATCCGTTGTGCATTCCTGCAAAACTAAAAATTAACCTTATTTATTTTGTGAACTTTTATGATGGCAGCAGAAAAAAAGGTGGCCAAGCGCAAGCAGAACTCACACCTTTAGGGTATCCTACTGTTATATTGCATTAAGTAAGTCCCATTTTTATGCCTTTATTATAACGAAAAGCCTGAACATTGTCTAAAAGGAATTGTTAGCATCGAACAATTTTAAAATTCTTCAAAAATATTGAGATATGTATTGTATGTAGGAGTTATTCCTAGTGAGTCCAAATTATTTCTTTCCTTTCCCTTAGTGGAACGAACGGGCTTCTCCAATTAATTCCATTTCCAAAAGTGCTTCTATACCTGCTCGCTTTAAAAAACCCAAGAATTTAGTTACCAAATTAATGATGAAATAAAAAAAACGTTGCATAATTTAAGATTTGTACGTCTAAGCGAAGTGTTGTGCGTTATTGTTGTAAAAATATGTTCATGCTTCTAAGAAAAATTTGGTTGCTTCTTCTGTACGAAGAGCCCCCGGGGTCGATGAGTGGCGCAGTGATCATTCTCGTTTACTTGAGGCACATTTTTTTTAATGAAAAAGAAGGCCCGTAGTGATTTTGCAGTGCTCACGTCGCAAGAGCAATCAAATTATCAAAGCTTAAAAGCCAGATCTCCTGCCCTGCCCTACCCGTCTATCTACAGATTCAAAATTTTATTGCTTGCTTCTAGCGATCCCTCCCCTGTGCCCCTGGCTGATCTTAACGATCAGTCGGCGCCTTTTAATCGTTCTGAACTGTTGATTTTTCGCTTGTATTTCTTCAACTTCCACGAGCAGTTTTTTTTCGCGCGCGTGTTTAACACATTTCAGAATGAGTAAAAGACACCGCCGCCAACGGACAACAGAAACAGAAACAGCCCTGGTGTGGACGCGGGCAAAGTTCGTTGAGTGCAAAAGAAAGAGAGAGAAAAAAATATGAATCGCCTCCACAGAACAGACACTTCGACCTCGGCTGGCTCCAAGTACTTGCGGGAGGGAGGGGGGAAGGTGCGGCTTAAGGCTAGGATTGCTGGCCTGCTTTGGAGGTTTAACGTCCTTGTGAACACTAAGCAGAGATCCGCCATTTTTAAGGGAAGCCGTACTTATTTATGTCCAGCAGGTGTAGCGTAATTTTTGGTGCGAGCCCGCTCAAGGCAGTTTATGTAATCGGAAATATGTCGGCAGTTTAACGAGATTTCTCTGTGGCGGTGGCGGTGGCGGCGGCGGCGGCGGCGGCGGCGGCCCATTTTTAAGATCCGTCGCTGAAAGCTGAGACGTCTCGTTCCTTCACAGCCCACTGGATGGCTACAAGCGCAGTCACAATTTAAGTGCGCCATATGACGCTCTTGTGGCGGCGTCGCCGGCGGCTTCTTTCAACTCTGCAACAGGTTGGAAAAATTAATTACCTCCGGCTTAAGTAGAACTTAACACATCGCGGGCTCTGTGAAGTTTATGCGATTTTTAATTTTCTCCCGAGATTTTTCCCTAGCTTGTTTTTTTTATTGAAGCTTCAGGTTTCGCCGCTCAATCGGCGATCAACGATATTATCAAGGTCTCCGATCAGCTAATTGTAGAATTTAATTGTGAGTTTGGATGTTCTATAAATTTATCAGAAAACCATCTAGAGGAACTGCTTTTATATTTGGAAGAGTTTAGTATGTGTATAGAGCGGAGTTTCACAGGGAGTCTTGACTAATGGCTTGATGTAATGTTACTCCGAAATATTCCTTTGTAAGATTGCTTAAATAAAATGCTTTTTCCTATTTTCTAGTACATTTACACCCACTTTTTAAAGATGCTCTTCAATCATTTTAGCCCTATATAGGCCGAATTTTTTACTCGATTATAAAAAAAATTTATTTATTTATTAATTTATAAAATTTATTTATTTAATAATCTTTAATTTATTTATAATTTAATAATCAATCAAGTACACTAATATTAGATCTATTAATGCTTATTTGTTTTATTTTTATATGATTCTGTATGCATATTTTAAACCTTTAATATAATAAAGAAAACACAGTCGTTATTACAAACACACCAAACCCTACCATTATAGCCCATTGTAACTTGAGAATTACAAAGATTAATATTAGAAAATAATAATACTATCTACGTATATGATACGATTTTTCTTCTTTCCCAAAAAATCGATAGAAGGACAAATAATGATAATTTTACAAAATGATGGTAGTTGAATTTTATCTGCACCAACTTGCAAAATGATTTAGATTTGATTCTTCAGATTAAAGGTTATAATTGTTATCAAGAATATTGAGACATGTATAATAAAACAGACATTGTATAATGAGATCTTGTTGCAAAATAATAAAACTATTTTTTAAAAAATATCGGTTTATTAATATGCGTCTCGAAAGTTACACGGGCTCATAGAGGGTTAAAGCAATGGCTCTGAGGAAATTTTGTTTTATGTTATAAGATCCATTTCAAGATATCTAATACAAATTTAAGCATGTCCAATCCCGACCAGACGGGGGAGAAGATAAAACATTTATTTATGTACATCCCACACTGAACGGTAGTGTCTGAAATACAGAAATGTGTAAGTAAGTGACACGACCAGTGCAGAGGACATATGTTCCCGGATCGTCCTCTCAATCGTACAAACATCAAATCCATTTACCACTCCTCTAGAAATCCCCTACTTGAGTCCTTTTCAATTTACAGGCAATTCGTTTGAGGGAGAAGAGGCTATTGCTTTTGCACGAAAATAATTTCGAGTCATTTTCCATTTCCGCAGACTGAAATCAATTCCATTCTGCTTTTGGCATATTTGATGGAGGGGAGTGAGTGGCCAAATTTCCTGCAAATATTGTTAGCTAGTGATCAGCATATTTACGAACACGACATACCTCTTCGTTAAATACCCTCTTATATTTTCGTCTTGAATGATAAAAATTTCATGCAGCATAAAAACATTGAAAATTTTCGTGTCCATTTCTAATATCTAGTAAAATTTTAGAATGAAAGAATTGTACAGTAGCAGGGGAAACCTCCAAGGTGAGAGTTATTTAGATAACTTTTACTTCTTTATTTTAAAAAGGGGTTCTTTTTTTCAAAGAAATCTTTTTTGTTATTATTGTCAGGTCTAATAGAATTTCCCATCATCGCTATTATGGCAAGAACCGAAACAGCAAAGGGTTCGAGGAAATGAAACGAACTATCAAAAGGGATTCCGTCCAAAAGGGTGATCCGCACCAAAGGATCCGGAACAAAGGATAAAATTCTATCGGATTTATTTTGTTCGCTTTCATTTAACCGCTTCTCCTGCACTTGAAAGGAAGCGGCGGTAAGTGAGCCGGGCAAGTCCCCCCTCCCGAACAATTTTTACGCTTTTTAAAAGAACAACTCTGGGTACTAACGAATCCAGCGAGTTGCATGAAATCCAAATTGCACCTGCCGCATTCGCGCCGGTCTCAGATCAAAGAGAAT
This sequence comes from Philonicus albiceps, assembly GCA_963969385.1. NCBI lineage: Eukaryota > Metazoa > Arthropoda > Insecta > Diptera > Asilidae > Philonicus > Philonicus albiceps. The sequence continues at coordinate 74,987,660 of OZ017772.1, read as the reverse complement.
TTTCAATTTCGCAAAAGGGAATTCTTTTGTTTTCCCCTAAACGCCGATCACTTTTCATCTTTTCCCGAGCGACTTTTCATGTCGCTAGAGTAGGCACTAAAAATAAAGTGAAGCGGGAGGGGAGGGGGAAGGCTGGTCGACAGAACTTTCAATGAATAAAATATTCGCATGTATCATCGGGAAGTGTACAGCCTTTTTTTAGGAAAGAACTTTTGAAAAGTTGCTTTTATGGTCTGAGCTGGCTGCCCAGCATTATGAGATGTTTTAACGGCTTTCTAAGAGCTGGGGCAACTAGCTCGCAGTCTCAAGGCGGTTCACCAATAAAATCGATTGGGATTTTTAAAGCATGACAAGAAACTTGTACCGATGGCACATTCTCACTAGATGAATGGAATTTTCGGCCATAATTAATTATACTTAAAATACCATTACTACAGTAACTCTTTCACCAATATTTTTAATTTAAAAATCATGCCATCTTGCTCCAAAAGGTCGCTGTACTTTAGTACACTTAGGCCGCATGCAAGAACTTATTTTATTTAAGTGAAAAGATAAGAATTTTAAATTTGGAATTTTCTATTCAGAGAAAATATAAATTTGGAAAAAGACATCTTCAAATTCAAGATATACAGAAATTCTGAAATGCCAACAAGTTTGGTTTAATGGCAATAGGCTCAACAAAAAAATTCACTGTACATCCATTTCTTAATTGGAGGCTGCTAAAAAAAATCCGCGACACAATGAATAATTAGTTGAAAAAAAGCAAAATAGATTAGCAAGATGAGTACACTAAACTAAGTAAACTGGATATCTATAAAAATCGCTCAACGGCAATAAAATGACCCTAGAGACGTGCATGCAGTCATCGCTTGTGCAACCAATTAACGCAGCTCGTTCCGTTATGTTCAACATGAGGAAATGCTGAAGTAACCTCGAGAAAACAGGAATACCCACACCGGACCCACTGGAAGCATTTGCATACAGATGGATGATGGCACCCACAGCAGTGGGCTAGTTCTTCTGTGCGTCCAATTCCGAGAAGTTCGTTCAATAGCATACGGCGCCAAACTTTACTGCATCGCTGAATGCAATTAAAGCGTGGGAGTTTTATAGGTAAATTAAAATATTTTACTCTTCCTTACAGGCATTTTCCCACAATCGGGTGAATCCGCTGGTGTTTGTTGAGTTGAGAAAAACGGCTCAATGACGCAAGATTAAGCTTGTGGAGAAAGCACAGGCGTCCGGTCTGAAGAGAAAGATATAGCTTAACAGAATTATATGAATAGTCTAATTACTTTACTAGACAATTGCGGAACACACTTTAATATCATAAAAGAGACACCGTCTGGATCTAAATTGGAATTCAAAATTCTCTGAAAATGTGTTGCATGGCTAAACGAAAAATTAGACACCAAAGGGGCCGATTGGATATAACTTGGAGTAAACGGAAAGGGAGCCGATAAGTTTGTTCCTTGTAAAGAACATTGGGCAGTATAGTCGTCTTTAACTTAACAGTCAATAGGAGGGGAAGAACATGAATGATTCACTAGAATTCACAGTACATTCCTCCCATTTCCATTTAGTCAAAGGTTGTGTTTCAAGTCTTAATTACAAAAGAATATCAATTTTAGGCTGGTTTAGTACATTGTTAGACGAAATCGTGTTGTAAGTCGCTGTCTTTTTACAAGGCTTTCCCCAATTTTCTTATCGTGTAAGAGAAAAACTGTGTTGTAAGAGGGTTACCTGTACACTAGGCAGAAAATGCATACAGCCTGTTCAGTTTGCTCAAATCGTCAATGCAATTAAAGCACTCTGGACTCTAATTAAATTATGATTCCCTCTCGGTAGCCAATTCCATTAAATTTACTCATAGCACTAAGCACCGAATTCCTCTTCAGCGAATTTATAAGTGTGTATTGATACAATTTTTGCTTTGCCGATTCGGATGACTTTGACTACATGCTCATACTTAATGCGTGGCTTTTTCACACCATTGGTTTTCAATGGAAGGGTGGTGCCGTTTTGTACGCAGGCACGCATTCGATGCGGGCAACATCTTCATATAGTCATTTTATACTTTGGAAGGGTCCCCAAACGACGTGCCTACGAATCGAGGGTTACGATTTCACAAATATCGCCATGATCAAGCGTCCCTGACAAGGATGGATTGCAGGGGGTTGGAAACTTAGTTTGGATTTTTATGTACACTAACCCCGTTGTTATTTCTGTTGGGACATTGAGAGTACTCCGCACTACGCGAAACGAGTGACTGACATCAGACCATGCTTCTAGAATGCAATGTTCAAAGAGAGCTCTCATAGAAATCAAATGGAAAGCAAAAAGCTTCAAATTTGTGAAGGTTTACCAGGAAGGGATTTTTATTTTTGCAATTTTAATTACAGTAAAGCACCTCAGTGCGCTGTAATCTCTCTACCTTAATTTTTTTATTTTTATTAAAGACGCCGCCTTCCTCTTGAAAACATCCGAAAATATGGGTAGCAACGAAATTTACTTAACTTTGCATTTGCCCAACCTTTTCCTCGTTTTCCGTTCGTCTATGGGAAATTCTTTTGACCTAGTTTGCATAAAGGCTAATGGAAAAGGTGCTGGTAAAGGCAAAAGGAAACAACAACCGAGAAAACCTTCTACTGCTACGTTATCTGATCATGGAGATAACTTTGTTTCCCCCCCATTTATGTTTGCTCAGATGCCCGTCACACACTTTAATATTTTTTTTTTCCAGAATCTAGCGGACATTGAAAGAGATATCCAAAGGGGATGCTCTTATCTTTTTGTAAAATGAATTTTTTTCTTCAGGTTGTCAAAGGATATTCACTGAAATGTGAAAATTTATAAACAACAGTCAGGGCAGTCAAGCACAGTTGCTTTCTTTTCTACTCTTCTAAGGAACATTCTGCTTTTGTGTAGTTTAAGGGATATTACCTTCAAGTTTTGATTTTAATTTTTGGATGAAGTAGCTGAAAGGCTACCGCAGATTTTGAATTATGGGTAGATCTACAACTTAACCGCAAGGGAAAGGAGTGCATCGTTATATTCCTAATTAAATGGATTAGCTTGAGAGTTGCCTAGCTAACAACTATGTAAACTAGACTCGAGTATATTAGAGAAAAATCAGTTTGGAATATATTACCTCTTGGAAATTACTTCAGAACTGTAATTATGTTATATATAATAGCACGAATCATTCTCGTTCATTTCCCATTGGAACCTTGACCAGATCCGATATATTGATGACCCCTTGCTAATTTTAGATAACAAGAGTTGCTGCAATGTGTTCAGGTGGCTAATGCCAATATTACGACATTTGATGCAATATTGATTACTCTCACATGGCGACCAGTGGGTAATCACATTCAGGCGATTAGCATGCTGCGAACTCGTCGCCAGACGCCGCTCGATTCATATTAATTAGCGCAGAATTTTAATCAAATGACGAACATTAGTCAAGACCTTAGCAGAAAATTATAGGATTTTCTGTAGATTCGACAGCACTAGCTAACGCAAGAGGTATATAATTTTTCGTTTATTTGTTGAACCGTCAACCGTGCGCCCCAAATTCAAGTTTGCCACTTAATTGAGAACCCATGTAACATAAAATTGTAACTGGCAGCCCGTTAAACGAGCCTCCGATCAATTGCAATAGTATGGAATTGGTGTTGTTTTAATTAAGTTTAAAATTCCAGGCTAATTGAGTTGTTAATCCTCACGTTTGTGTCGTAATCGAAATAGCACATCAAAGTTGCAGATTATTACACTAAGCTCTGCATACCACACCTAATTTGACAATATAAAAATTCGTTAAAATTTTATTATTTGAAAATCACGAAATCAAAATAAATTTTGATCTTTTAACATATTTTTCGATTTTAGATTTTGCAATGACTTCAATTTTTTTTACAAATCGATACAAAATCATTTATTCTTTGTCTGTGGGTTATATTCTTTAAATTTGAATACTCCGATTAAGTGTAACTCCGAAATCAAAAATTGTTATATTTGCGTGAATAATTTAAAATTATTTGACTTACCATTTTCATCATACACGGTTTAAAATAAAACATCTTTTATGTAACACTTATTTGATCTATTATAGGAAAATTAAATCGACCAAAAAATGGGGGAAAAAACTTTCATTCATCATGCGCCGAATTTTGATGTCTTGAAAATTATTGCGAATTTACTAAAGGTTTAAATAATAACAGTCCTGGCTGCAGGCTTTCAACAAATATACCACATGGTATCATTGTTTACAAAGTTATGAAAGCAGTTTTGGATTCACTGCTTTTTCCTATGAGTACATGAAGAGTAAATTCGCTAAAGCTCGCCCGGCGGAAAAAAATATGCGAATATATGCGTTATTGCAAAAAACAAACAAAATCCGTGATGTTATCGTACTCGAAAATATTCAAATCAGATGGGCCGATATAATGAATATCATCGATCGGGCCAATGCTGCACATGTTGTTTTGGTGCGTGTTAAAGTGTTGTCTGTCGCGTTTGATGGCTCCGATTTTGCTACTGGAATTTTTCATTTGTTTTTCAATGTCAGTCAAAACTTGATTTCATCACCTTGCAATGGTTTACCAAGGCACTAATCGATAATTGTCAAATGGAGAAATAGGCGAGGCAGATTTATTATGGTAATATGGTACTATACAGCGAAATCTGCGTTTCAAATTCAAATGAGAGCAGCCGGAATATAAATCATGGGATTCGTTGAAATGTCTAGGAAGAACAAATAAATTACAATGCTTCGTCATCTGTGAGTCAATTGGGAGCATTTCGCTACTGGATAAAAATTCTGTGCTTTTTATAATTTTACAAAGCACTGTTGCAGATTTTGGGCAACAGCATTTTAACTCATTAGTAAACGGGAGAGTGTAACAGCAGTTAAGATAGTAACGAATTTTTATACGCGTATATAAAGTAATGTGTGCGAAGTTTGGGCACTTAAAGTGAAAATCCTCCCCCGCCCGAAATTCCGAGGACAGCGAAGCAACAGCCCACAATTAAATCGAACAAATTCGCCTCATTAATCAAAAAGCAGAAGAAAAAGGAAAGGAAAATACCGGAATGAGGTCTGTCAACATCCCGATACCACCTCGGAGCTTGAAAGAAGTCTGTTTATTTAATTCTGCTTTTATGATTTTCCGTCCCCGCTACCCGTTCAGAGCAGTCTCCTCAGACGTGAAGGATAATCGGATGGAAGACACGGTAAGCGCTGTTTTCTACAATTTTTATTTAATTGTAAAATTATCGTTGGCGCAGATTTCGATCGTGTCGTATTTTTTTTTTTAAAGTTCAAACAGAACTCTGCCATTTGTCATTTGCCGAAAAAGAGATACGCCACCGGAGTTACTTTGGGTTCTTTGATGTTCGCCGCAGCATCTCGGGAAAGATCTCCCAAAGCGCCTCTAATTTTTTTTCTTTTCCCGGCGTGCTCTGCTCATCCCAAGAATAAATAATTTCGAGTTATGCGAGATGGAAGCACTCTTCGGTGCTATGATTTTTTCCGACGAACGAGAACGACGGAAAAAATATAAAACATATCGTGGACGATGTCAATTGTGTTGTTTTTTTTTTTTTTTTATATACAATCTCGTTTGATTTTAAGAGAGCTCACATCACTTGAGTTTTTAAATTGTTACGTTTTCTTTGAAGATCATTCCAAAGCTGAGCAATTTATGGATGGTACGTGATCATTAAGAAAAGTGGATCACTTTTGATAGTACCGTCGAAACGAATTAAGACGTATACCGAAATAAAATGCGAATGTATAGAGATAGGGCATATTTCGGAGGTAATGCAAAAGTTAATACCGCTTTACAGACAGTTTTTCTGTTTAAATATGAACAAATTCATTAAAAACGTTTTTGAGTGAAAAATCAACCGCTTTCCGAGGTGTGGCTATTTACACACAAATCTAGGAATTGTAAAATTTCGAAAAGAACACAAAATCTAGAGTATGTTTACCAACGCCAGTTTTCTCAGAGTCCGTACTAAACGCAGATAGTTAGTGACGAACATCTTGGTAATCTTGGCATCCAAAATAAATGCCATTAAGGACATCAATTGGAAACGAAGTTAAATTGCTTTTGAACTTCTTTAAGAATGCCGCCTGTTCAACCCGAGATCCGCCAGATCGATCGCGCAGCCACTCCATTTCAGGCTGACCGCCTTCGAGACCCAGCCGCTCGTGATGCCGCAGCGAAGGAGCTGCGCGCGCAGTCAATTTCGCTAGCCGGAAAGCAGAAGCCGCCGCAGCAGCTTGCAACTGGCCTCGCGGTCGTCGTCATTGTCGGAGCCAGCCAGCGACTTCGATTCTTTACCTGCGCGAAATGCCATCGACTCGCCGGTACTGTGGCCGCATTGCGCTGGTGGTGCTGTTTCTGTTGTTTTGATTGTCAGTGCGCCATCGCGACCACAATGCGCAGAAGAAAAAATGTAAGAGGAAATTTTTTTTTTCTGTACCGCTTCAGACGATGCCGACGATGCGAGCGGCTGGAGATCTGGAGGCGAAGGCGAATGTGGGGACGTTAGCTCTTGTGGAGCGGAAGAGATCAAGAAAACGGGACTAGTGCGGCTCGGTGTATGGGGCCGCTCCAAGGTAGGGGCAGTTAAGATTTGATATGAAAAACAATTTTTTTTGTGCCGCAAACCATTGATTAGGAATAAAAGCACCACGGAGATCGCAGCAAAACGAGCAAGAGTTTCTAAAAGTAAAGATAACTACGAGAGATTTTTCGAGAAAGATAAAAACCAAGATGTGGCGTAGTAGTTTGATGGGCTGACTTGTTTCTGACTATGGTTCCTGTCGCAGTTCGTCAGTCTCCAGGCCTGCTTCTGGCATCGCCTGGCTAGGGTTTGAACAAAGAATGAAAGAACTAGGAGTCATTGCGCGTTTAGAGAGATTAATAAAATTAATTTCTCCTAGCATATGTCTACTTTTGCATTACCATCGGGATATTTTCTTTTAAATTAGGCTATTGTTCAGAAAACTCACTACTTGTGATGTAATTAATAAAACTCCAAGTCATCTAGCAGCATATTTAAAAAGATATTCTGAAAAATATGCCAAAATATACCACAACTGGACCGAATATTAGGTAATAAATAACTCCTTACTTAAAGTGTACAGGAAAATTATATAGTTAAGTCAAAATTATCGTTTCATGACAAAACTAACTAAAAAATTTAGTAAATTGGTTCAAATTTAATAGCTAATTATAAAGTAAGCTTTTACGGCGTTATATTCGTTATCGTTCGTCTTTTTTATTTCACTTTGCGTATTTTAATAAATAAAGAACAGAACGCAACTATGAATTGATTGATGGGATATTTAACAAGGGTTTAAGTTTTAAATTTTTTTTATATATTCTCTTTTAAACTTTCAAATAAAGTGCAGCAATTCCGTCTAAACGTTCCGGTTGTTAAAACGAACAGCGGACGGAATTTATGGATGCCCCCAGGAATCGAATTTCCAAGTTGAAAGACATTTTTACGACTATACCAGAAAAGATAATTTAATTGCTGTTTTTATTCCTGGCTTTGCATTTATTTCCGCCAAACTGTGGCTCTGACTTTAATAAACCTTTTATTCGAAAATCGTTCCCAGAGAAATGCACTGTTTACCCACACAGTCAGTTGAGATTATATCTTAGGTTTCTATTACCGATTGTTTAGCTTCATCGGCAGAAGTATTCTACGAGTTCGCCTATTTTATTTGATTTTTATTATCAATTAGTAATTTCGTTTATCGTCGGTAATGTTTAGAATGCAGGCGAACTATACTTCCTTTCAAATTCAACTTTTCCCTTCTACATAATGCCAACAAATTGAACTTTGGGTTTCGTTGATTTGATTATAGGTCGAGCATACTCTAAAAAGTTTTAATTGTTCAGGAAAGTATTTTATTTATTGATTTTAGGTAAATTTCATAAAAAGCCTTGCAGAAAAACTGGGAAACCATATTAATTGAGAGTTAAACTGATTGTCTTCAGCTTGATTTTTCTCAGAAGATGGTTTGCAGCTCTAAAATTGGATGTTTTGGTCAATGTGGGAGTTAACAGAAAATGGTGCTGCAATTTTTCGAATTAATAGGAATGAGTCGGTGAGTGTCTTCTAATAATTGTTTATTTCTATGTATATTTATCCATTTATCCTCCTCCTTCGATTTCTTATTATTACTCCTTTTAGTTTTAAGTTACATGTTTTAATTTGAATTTGTCTATTTTATTTATATTTTATATTTGTGTTACTTGTATTGTATTAAGCGAAATAAATATAAAATATAATAAAATATAACTACATATTCCAAGACCTGTCGAAAGAAACAGAGAGAAAATTAAAATCTCAAGAGTTTCGATGCCCTTGGAAGGCATCAGTGGCTGCTTTTTCCTTTTACCCATGCAAATTAACTGTGAATTTCCTTTTACTGGAATTCAAGTCGAATTCAAATGACACTCCTAGAGTCCGGTCTGATGGATGGCTCTTGATCACCCCGATGCAATTTCACCTTACAGCCATAGCCTGCTATTTACGGGCAGACCTTCTGCGACGTGGACGAAAGCTGGCTCGGCGACCAACAGATAACGGTCAGAGGAGTAAGGTAACCAACCTCGACGGATAAAGTGATTTACTACGACAGCTGGAATGCGGTAGGTCTGGTCGGTCAATAAAAAAAAAAAAGTTCAAAGCAACCGAGGCGAAGCAACTGCGACGACTCTCGCACTGCAACTCCACACTCCACTGCTTATGCATGCGTCGCGTTCAATGTCCACGGATTAAGGCGGCATCAATAGCATCCGAGAGTTTCTTCAACGGGAGCGGCTAATGCTTTTAAAAAGACACTGAGTCCCCCAGTCTTAGCACGAAAAGATAAAGCGCCAATTATACCCGGCTAAAATATTTCCGATGGCTGGCAACTTCCTCTTCCTATCATTTCGCCTCCGCGCCTGGGCAATTAGCCCACAGTTCAGGCCTGAACAGCATTTTTCCGCTAAATCGAATTTTACGACTTCGAGCGGAAAATTATGCATCCATCCAAGAGTCTGGCCTGTAATTATGACTGCCCGCAGTATGTAAATTGGGGCGAACATTAGTTAACTATCGGCGCAGTTGACTGTGCGACTTAGCGCAGTACAGCGTTCATCTCAAGCCGCCTAATGAGAAAATTGTGAGCAGAGTTGACCATTAGGAGGACGTCAGGAGCGAGAAAGCCGCCAGCCATCGGTTGGCTTGAAAAATGAACTCTTCGGCGTAATTTACAGCTGGCTTGATGCTAGTAGTATAACTAGCGCGCGGGAGACGACCATCGGGGTAATTTAGAGCGTTTTGGTGCGATGTCCCCCAAACAAGTTTGATTTGAGTTACATGCGAACTGCTTAGAAAACATTGCGAGAAATGAAAGTTAGAAAAATTACGCTGATCCTGAGGGAGCGGAAATAAAAGTTCTTACTTACTTAGAATTAAAAACTCTGCATATCGATCAAAACTGCAAATTTGCCGCTTCAAATATTTGACTCAAAGGTACATAAGTAAATCATCAGAAGTGAACAGATGTCTTACGATAATTTGGTAAAATGCAATTTCGGTATATTTTCTCTCCAGCTGAAACATCGTTTGCTACCAAACGTAATTACAGTTTTGATTTCATATCTGGAGAAAAAGGAGTAAATTGATTAAAAGTTGAATAATTTAATCTTTACACTACTAGTTTGTTTTATAGGGTGAAAGCAAACAGTATCAACCGTAGAACCACCCAAAGATAATTTTAACAGGTCGATCCGCAACCGCAGAAACTTCAATCTCATTTCGCAGCAAATGTAAATTACGAATGGTCCACGGCTTGGGATATCATACGAGGCTTTTAAGAGAATTTTAAGTTGCGCTTAATTAGAGCCGCGGTGGAGACCTGGAAGTGGTGGGGTGCAATTAAATTTTGAATAAAATCCCAGAAAGCCCGAGTGGGCCGCTTGAAAGAACACTTTCTTTACCCAACAACCTAGTTTCGGTCCTGGTTTGTGTTCCGTCCTCTCCTCGAGAAACAATTGATGCATAACGTCCCTTAGGAGCCTTGTTGAACCCGGGAGACAATAGTGCTGCTTCAATAGCGACCTCGCGTCACTCTGGGTATCAGAACGAGAATGGACGGGGGGCGCCAAATAACCCTAAGCAATGCATCCTTGCCGGTCGGCATTGCACTCGATTTCTAAAAAAAAATTTCTTGAATCTTTTCTAGTTTCGTTTCGTGATGGTCCCCCTCCTAGCCACTAGCCCAGCGTTCTAAGTGCAGCACTTGCAACCGTCTTTAGGTTCTTGTTTTGTTTTTAATCATCGTTGTACCTCGCGAACGGTGGCCTTTGTTCAAGCGACACTCGAGTGGTTGTTTTGTGATGGAAGAAGCAAAGGAGAGGCGCAATGTATGCCATTTGCCCCGTAAATTCAACAGGAGAGTGTCCTGGAAACCATTGGCGCAAAAGCAGCAATAGGCGCAGTCATCGCCAATGCACCGCAATATTCATTACACCTCTCAGCTGTAGTAAACGCGCATTTTATTGTTTGTAACAAAAACATGAAAACATTTTAGTGATTCTGAGATTCTGCGATAATGGAGAAATAAGGGTGAAATGGATGCACCATACTGCAACGGGTGTGGCTGTGGAGAGTACTCAACTTGTTGGTAAATTCTGAAACGCCTCGCAGACTTTTTCCGGCTATAAGATGCTTACTGGGGTCGGTTAATAAATCTCTAATCGTAAGTAGTTTTAAATATAGACTTAAGAATTGAAAATTGATTTTTCAGAGATCTGTTAGTTCGGGTTCTTTGTAATCAAAATATTTGCATAATTATGTTGCCTACTATCGTGCATTTTGATATAAGGCAATTGTTTCTGCGAAATTCTTCGTTCACAAAATTCCACAAGAGCTCGTTTCGATTGAGAAATTCAGTGCAGTGAGTGAAGAATAAACACATTCGCATCCGAGTAACACGAATCTCTCAACTGCTCTCCTGCCATTGTTTGAGATTGTAGCAATGTAATCTGAGTAAGTAAATATAAATAAATATAAATAAATAAATTCCCTAAAGAAAATCGTTTCCCATTTCCCCCACATTCGATGTGCGCTGCACAGGCCTGGAACTCGGAAGAAGTGCGTGCAGCTTTTAGAGGAATCCGCTCAAAGGCGGCAACCAAGCAGTCAATCACTGGCCGTGGCTTACACGCTGCTTCTAATAACTCTGCGCGCACACCTTCACTCACCTGCGCCACGATCTCTCGATTGATCAAAGCGGAGGCGAAACAAAAGAACGATCGGTCCGAGTGCGGGCCGGGTTGTGGGGGTATGGATCCGCTAACCAAAATTTCTTCATGCCTCTCAAAACTCCTCTTTTATGCTTCTGCTGCCGCTGTCGCGCAGCTCAGGGCGGGTAGCCGCGGGGCCGGGGAGGCCCAGCAAAACAAGAATTAACTCCGCGCCTGATCCAACGTTGCCGCTCACTTCTGGTGCCGTTGCCGCTGTCGCCGCCGCCCGCCTGCCAGCTACACACCACGCCAGGCCACCACAATTTCAAAGAGCAGCGCCGCACCGCAGATAATCGCAATCTTGTTCTTGCTGCATGGGTCTTTTGAGTTTCCCCTGCCGCCGCGCACTCCCCGCACCAATTCTTTGTTCCAAATATCTCAACTAGGCCATCCCTTTCAGACGTAATAGCAATCTTTTGTAAACCGCCGTGAAGTGCGGATCGGATCAATCTGTGCGTTTTCGAGCGGTCGGCTTTGGTCTTTTCTTTGGGTTTCTTTCATTTTCTTCTCCGTGGCTCGATCAGCACTTACACACCAGCGGACAAGATCGCAGCATATCTGAGACGGTGTTTGGTCTTTAGACCGCAGACCGGGCAGAACGCTGCTGTGTCGTAAATCCGACAAACTCTCGTAGATAATGCGCCTCTGCGGCAGTGGAGAATCACTCCCAGGTATAGAAGGAAGTGATGGATGAAACAAGGAAAAACCAAGAAAAAAAAATTTAAAAGAAACCGAGTCGAACGGACGAGAGTCAGTCATTTAAGTTTTCTAAGAAATTCATTTCGATGCCTTCAGTTCGCCCCGCGCTGTTTCGGCTCCTATTGTGGCGAGTGTGTGTTGCAAGGCTTCGGGTAATTTACCTCACGAGGGCCGCATCGCCCATCCAGGCTTACGTTACGAGCAACCAATTTCAAGCCGAGGTCTGTCTGCGTGTATAACGAGAAAAACTCGTCTTACTTTCCGAAAATAATGAGCTCTAGGTCTGGGAATAGGGCGTCCTCGGGTAGGTCCACGAAAGACCTGGTGGGACATGTAGAACAGGCTGCCGTAGCGGCAGAAATAAAGGGCATAGCAGATCAATGATACTCCCTCGAGCACTTCCCTGGGGCTTTCTACTTTTGAACCCACTCAAAGCAATGAAATTCATTCCCCCTGGATCTAGTCGGCGGCCATCTCCAGGTAGCCCATCAAACCACCTTGAGCCGCATTGGCCTAGGGACGAGGGGCTACTCTTCGCAGCCGTTTCCCCTTTTTGCGCGGTTCGGGAAAAGCAAAAGAAGCCGGCCGGGACCGGCGTAGTGTACTGCAGTAGTGCCCAGATTGGTAGCTTCGAGATTTTGCGTAGCCGCAAGGCAAGAGCTGTACAGGACGACCCGGCATATGGCGTTCGGTTCAGCAGAGCTGAGGCAATGTTTGATTATAGGTGCGGTGCGGTGCGGTCGGTTCTTGTTTTTATCCTGGACCTGCGCCGGAGGAGATTTGATGCGCGAAGAAAGATAACCAACTTGGCCTCTTTTAGACCCTTCCTTCGTTTTCTTACCCTGCCTTCCAGGAAGCGGCACTTTTTAATGGTAATCTGAGGAGAAAAGGCGGACCAAATATGAAACGGTTCCAAATTGTAACTAGAACTTTTTTTTTTAAAACAGATGTTTGGACGCCAAAACTCACTATCAATTCCCATTAAAACTAATCAAGTTTTGCTTTGGATGCCACACGATATGCAGATATAGTTTCGTGGCGGCATTTAGATTTTTAAAGAGAAAAGAAATTTCCAATATAGCGTAGTTGGCAGCAAACACGTTAAAAGTTCTTAAGGAAGGTTCATAAAAACTAATCTTCTGCACACGTAGCTTTTTAGGGAGGCAAACCGGGAAGGTCGAATATAAAAACAAACACTAAAAAGTGCTGCGTCGAGTCTTAAGAGAAATCTGATTGGCAACAGTCTGCCGATGAGCCGTTGAAGCTGGATGCAACTGAAATTGCTTGAATTTGGCATGCTTCCAAAAAAAATCCCAAATTTTACCAAAGCTCTGCCCACTAAAATTTTATATTTTAATAACAATGTTATTGTTTTTTTCGTGGGAAACTTAAAAATGGTAAGTGGTATTTCTTTCTATTATTTTAGTTTATTCTGTTTAATATAAAAATAAAAATTGTACTCATTTCAAGGAAAAGAAATATTGCGTTGTATATTGCTTAAGTTTAATGAATTGTGTAAAAAATTGGTGCAGTTACATCTTAAAATGCCAAAATCAAAGCACAACACAATTTCAATATAACCACTATATTTACTACTGCTATTCCCGATATTAATTAGATTTTTATCCATTGCATTACTCGATCTGAAATTGCACAAGAAGATGCAAAATAAGACTTAATCCTAGTTTCTAAATTCGTGGATAAGCAAAGAGCAAAGAGAAAGCGCTGGCTGCATTACACGAAACGAAACTCAACTCCGCAAAGGCTAAAACATTCCGTGGTGGTGCTGTGCTCAGTTGTGTTAAATAATAGCCAAAAAAAATGGTATCTGGGTCAGGCAGTAAAAAAGCGAAACAAGGGATCCCTCGCGTGCACAAATTATTGATTAAGTTTTCCTCAGAACTGCACGAAGAAGCAGAAAACAAAAAACATCTGGCCTGGCGCGAAGGGTCGCCACGAAGAAGAGCATCCTTTTTTCGGGAATATTTGAACCAGGCATGAAACGAGTGCCCTGTCCGCACACAAACGAGACAACCAGAAATAAGGAATATTTCAGGATAAAATGCATTATGCATGCGAAGTCGAGGGGAAGTCGGAGCAAGACGATAGGAGGCTTCTTTCTCTGCTCTGCACCGCACACCACTCTTCAGTCAATTTAGCAGGGGGCTGCAGGGGCATATTTGGGCTTTGATTTAACCGAACTAAGTAAATCGAAGAGAATTTCAAAGAGACGGGTACAAAAGAGCGCGCTAAAGAAAATCCCATTTACCTGAAAATTGCTTGTATCCGCCGAGGATTTTGTGCTTCCACCACTTGACTATATTTCCCGCCATTTCCACCCCCTGAGTATCCTAGCGACAGCTATTTATTACCACCGACAAAAGCAAACAAGGAGGTGAGAGAAATTCCGAGAAATCCTCCTTCGTTTTCTTCTGCTAATCCAGACGATCCGCTCCCCTCGTCCTTTTTTCAATTCCTTTACCGATGCAAGGCAAAACGAATAGGACACGCTCATGCGGCGCGCGGAGAACTCGGCGACTATTTGCACTCGCGCAATCCAAATGTAAACACAGGAGCTGCACGTTCCATTAATTAAAAACACTCTCCTCCACCGCGATTCGATATTTTTACAACTACGTTGCCTTGCAGAGAGTCCTCTCGGATCACACTGGACTGGACTGCGACTGTAAGCGCGGTGGCGGGCAGCGCTCCGTCACGTCGGCGGCTCGCTGCAGTCCCCACTGGGGCACGGACGTTGTTCCAATTATTGTGAATGTCACTCCCTACTGGTCGCATTCAATTCACAGCACGAAAGTCGAAAATCTCGCGACTGTGGGAAAAATCACAGCCCCCGCACTCACCTCCGGAGTTGTACGGTAAACACAACACTTTTCGGGCGTCCACCTACGCGGGAGATGGCACCTTTTTATTTTTTATTGTCCGTCCTCGCTCGCACTCGCAAAGTTCCTGACTTTGCTCGGTCGCTTCCTTCCGCCGTATCACGACCCCCGCGATTCCGACCTAGATGACAAATTTCTGGTAATTTTCATGAAAATTCCATTCAGTAATTCGCGCCTAAGTGATTGGAGCTTGCTAAAGAGCGCTGGGTATTTTTAGCACAATTCGCCTGAGGCACAGGATCGCGGCACTATCTCATAGCTGAAAATAACCCAGAATCTGAAGTGAACCTCTCTTAAGCGCGGATGGTTACCAACTAAACCTCATTTCGCTTAGTTCTCATGTTTTTACTTGGAAAAGGTGGAAAAGAAAAGTCGCCAGTGCGAGTATAAAACACAACCAAAGCAGTTTTTTTCTCACGTCGCATACAACGCAACATAAGAGCAGCATAAGAGACTAAGAAGAGGCGGCATAAGAAGCTCGCGGCCCACGCAACAGCCACCGATCGCAATCCACAGCACGAGCGAAGCGCAACCTCACCCCACAAGTCCCAGTACCGGAGTCAACCGTTCCACTATCAAAGAATTGGGAAAGGGAATCTCTTCTGATAGACGAATTTAAGAGAATTTGTCTGTCGCTGTTGACCAGCTCGATTCAGTGATCAGTGATGCCAGCTCTGAATATCCTGGACTTTCTCTTTGGTTTGTTCTTGTATGAAGCAGCTGGAATTTAAAAGGCGGCGACATATGTTGGAACAGAATTGTCATTCCACAACTCAATTTTACACTATTTCTTTATGAATAACTACCGGATACAAAATTCCGTTCCCCACAAAAATTCGCGACCGACAGGCGAATTGCATGGGAAGTTTCCACCTTTACTATTTTCCTCACTTAGCCGACGCGGTCCAATTTACATAGGGATAAATGTCCGTAACAATTCATTTACATATGAATTTTGTCGTAAGCGCTAATTTTAGTAGTAACGATTAAATGTCCTTTGAGTATTTGAACAATTCTAGATAGTTCTGCTGCCTGTGTATCATAACATTCAGCTGTTTTCAATTTAGGGGTCGATATTAGAGTTCCCTACAGAAAAACAATTTGTGACTCAAATTATTTCTTGTCAGTTGGGATTTTTCCCACCATCGTACCCCATAACCACTGATATTTGTAAGTAACTAAATATATATGTGCATACTTAAATAAATTTTTATTAATTCAATTTAAAAATGTAGCTTTTACCGAATTTCCATATGTACATAAGTGGTCTCGACCCATCCAGTAGAATTCACCTTCTTGGGTTAGTTGTTGCATTGTACAGCGTGTTAGAGAAACGTGCTATCGATGGCTAGCATCAAACACCGAAAATGTGCTGCAGCAGAGAAAGAACGAAGACTGCAAGGAACTGAGGGCCCCAGAAGACACCGTCAATCCTATGATGCACCGACCGAGCGTCATAAGATATAGAAACCGCCAGGCCTGTAATTACAGATGCTCCGCAGCTATTCACTGCAGCGCGTTTATGCGCACGCAGCTTTTCTTTTGATTCCATCCGGCCGCCCATGGCTTTTTCTTTCTTTTTTTTGCATTTAGAGACGCTCTGGAACTGCACGATAACACGTTGGATCTAGCTAATGTAGGGTAGAGCGAGCATCAGCCCAACAGTTCGCAGTTTCTACTGTTTTGATGGCTACATTTGCACCTCGGACCTCCTTTCGACACTCCTGTTGCCAAATTACGAAGCAACTGCAGCGATCATCTCACCTGGCAGCTGGCATCGCTACAAGATCAAACAAGAACGATATAAGTTGTCCTGTCCTCAAGAATCTACATAGGAGCTTTAGATTGAGATTGTTATCTTGGACCCAAAAACGATAAAATTATTCAAATCTCCCGCTTGGACAGGAAAGCGTAATTCAGGATCCCGGTCACCTCAGATCAGGCCTTTTGGATAAAGCCGCCAACGTCGCATTTGACGCTATCATAAAAGAAAATTTATGAAATGTTACCTTGCCGCCGACGATTAATCCTATGTCGTATGTAAGTGCGCAGCAGGAGGAAGTTTTGGGTCCCCGAGGTGAGCGCAGCAGCGCACGCTACATGATTTTAACTCTGTCCTCTTCCGGTGTTAAAACGTGGAGGTATGAAGAAAAATCAAATTTATTTATTCAGTACTCACTTGCTCGGGAACATTTGCGTTAAGTGTATTATACTTTTGGCTAGTAATTTTAAAAGGCATTATTGTTCCAATTTAATTTTATCAATGCTAGAATCATCTTCTTTTTGTTTGCAATGTGTTCATAAAGCGCACTGGAAACGTTTGCTCCCCGAAAGTCTTTGTAGCCTTTATTATAGATTAGAAAGTAATCCTCCCATGACTCAGTCAAAAGAATCTCCGACGTCCTGATATGAGATAATCACTCACCCACACCCCGGTCGTGGTTTGGTTCGCTGCACTTTAATTGCGGAGCGAACCATCCTCAAGCGAGGGAGGAGGGTCTTTCCTACTGCGGGCACAGTTGACTTCGCTAAAACATACTTTCAGAATCCCTGTTTCCCGCTCTGCATAATGTATGAAGTACGTGTGCTTGCAGCCATCCCTTCCTTTGATGTTGGCCCATCCCCGCACAGATCTTTGCTTTGTTACTCATTCCGCAGCCTCTCGAGGGTCGAGCGCAACTGCGGCGAGTGAAGTCCACTTTATTATGGCGTACTTTCTAAAAACTCTGCCGAATCAAAATTAGCTCTGTTGCGTTTTTGCAAAGATCACTTGAAAAGCTTCTGCTTTTATTTTCATGCTAATTACTGTCGAGGTGTGCTTGCACACCGAAGCAGGAGAGTCGCTCGGGCCGTCCTTGGTGACGAGATGATGTCAATTTACAGGAAGTTTTTAGCTTTCACTTGGCTGAAGATTCGCCAAGAGGTCTAATTATGATGGGCTTGTATGCGCTAATGACATCAGCATTGTTGGAACTTGTTACTTCAGGCAGATGTGCATAGGCAACAGGTGCAAAAGGAGTTGGAATGGTTTCCTTTTCCTGACGCTGCTGAAGCTATTTACACGGATCTTTCTGTTCTGAAGTGTTTCATATTCTTGCTTTTCTGTACTGACTATCTATTCAATCTAGCAGGTCATATGCAGTTGCATTGCACTCAATGGCAACAATTAAAAGAGTGCTATTCATTTTAAACACTTCTAAAATTCAAATATTACTTCCACATCGCACCAAAAAGCTTATTTAGCTATTAACCAACTTAGATACTTAACTAGTGTTAACATATTTAATTTAACTGCAGTAAGATTAGCTTAGGATATTTTAGAGAAACTTAAGTCAGTTTATCTGTGGTTTTAGTGATTATTGCAAAGATAAACATATGTTGGTCTATTAGAGGCTAAAGTCTGTTAAGAATTCGAATTCATTCTGCAAAGTGTGAAGGTTTGAAAAATATGTTAAAGAATGGTATTTATTAAGATTTAGAATGACCTTCCGTATGTAAAAATCATAATTTTATTTAAGTTTCGTTATTTTACTACCGTCGCTTAGTTTTTACAACTTGTGCAGCGTACCACCTCGAGCACTGCCTGTTGTTGCTACACGTGCCATAACCCCCGGACGTCTGCTACGCATCGGTCCTGAGTTGGTCCAGCATTTGCGGCAGGAGAAAGAGACTACCGGTCCGACCGGCAGTCGCAGTCGCGGTCGCGGTCGCGGGCCTTGTTTTGCATCGAAATTCGCTTTTCCTTTCAATCGTACCGCGCTGGCAGAGGGCGGCTCGCTCTGTGTACGACGAACATATCCCAGGCTCATCCTTCATCGGCAACTTTTTCATTTATTTCTGCCCACTATCAGGAGTTCTTATCTCTTTGTTGAGGCCGCGCCACTTATCTTTTTTTAGGGCATTTAATCGCTCGACTCAAAGGACAGCGAATTATCATTAAAGCCGAACCAAGGGTATACGTTGCGACTGGCCCCGGCACACTCGAACTTAATGGACTTCCTGTAAAAAGTGCATTTCTGTCGTAGGTGTGTGCTGCTTGTGTCAAAGGCCGGGGATGCAGAACTTACCACCGGCGGCACCGAGACCCCTTGTGGGCAGGTAAAAGTTCATTGCTCATTAGCTCCACAGAATTTCTGCGGCGGTGGGGGGAGCTTTTTGCGAACAAAGGCGGTTCGAGCTGCGTTGCAGCGGTCGGTAAAAGCAAAGTCGTGTTTGGGCCAGACATTGCGAGGGGTGGGTGTGTGCAGTCAGACCCGCCACCACTTGAAGGCTTGTAATTTGCCAAGATTTAAGTGCGCATGCGTGATTGGTTCCAAAAAATGACTTTTAAGCGGTATTAAGAAGTTCCACACTCTTCGCAGATAACGGCAATTATAAGCTAAGGTTTTTCCTACTTCATCGAGTGGTACTTGCAAAGAATTGTAAAATGCTCGCCCCCCAAGAAAAGGTGCTATTCAGAATTGTTATGTTGCGTTGAGTCGTAGCTTGCGGACGAAAGAACTTATGAGGAATTATAGATTGGTTTTTGCGTCAACTTCGCAAGTTAAAATTTGAATGTAAATTTTGACTAGCAGAAAATATCCAAATTTAAAGTATTTGTACTTGAAGGAGGCTCTATTGTTTTTAGACAGCCCTCAAATAACTCGGAACACAGCATGCATAACACGGCTTTTGACTTTTTTTAAGGAGATTCGGCTGTAGAAATGCAGTGAATGCAACTATTTCATGGACTGGCCAGAGCCCTTGTGGCAGCATCAAGCTACTTAATTAACCCTCTGCACTCCTACGTCGAGTGTGACTCGACGTTACATTTTTTACACTACCTCTAATGTCGAGTAAGTTCAATCAGTAGGTCTAGGTGTACCATGGCGGCAGTCTTTAACAGTTTATCTCATTTTCCGGCCCTTTGAAAAAAACCGAATTCAAGTTCGTAACATCCCGGCGATGATTGATAGACTCCGCCCAATAGTGGAAATATGCGTGTCTTGTTCCGCTTAATAGGAATAGGCTTTTTTTATTATGCCGGCACTGCAACAGCTGCAACCCCAAATCCGCAGCTCATTTTACCGCCAGGAGGATGGAAGAAGGATCGACCTGAAGATCACAGCCGGATTTTATTGATGTGCGCCTTTTGGAACATGCGGGCAAAGATCAAGAGGACCGCCGTTCTGTGGCTGCTGCGCAAATCGCAAATCCGCAACTTGGTCGCCGTGCCGACGTCCACTTCGATGGGGCGCAATGTGGCCTCAATCAGTTTCAATCTTGGCGAAATGTGAGCGAACAGATCGCTACAGTGCAGAGCTGGTCGGGATCGAAAGGTAAGCTCGCGATCTGGTCCGCGTGCAAGTCGTACAAGAAACCCCCTCCTCTCCGAGTCCCTTGACCACACCGCACGACGCACCCATGCCCAAGAGATATCGAAACGCGATACCTTTGAAGTGTGCACTGTGCATCTAGAGAGGCTAACTCCGAACGTCGGTAACCGCGCACCCTGCGCCCGCAACGGTTCTTCATGTCTCAGCTGCCGCCGTTTGTCTCCCAACAACGACCCGATCCGGGCAGCGCATTTTAAAGAATCCTCCCAGAATCTGTCTTTGATGTTTAATGATACACTTTGGGAGTTAGGTTTGAATCACTTTATCGCGCCGCTTCTTGCCCGCGGCGCGCTTGCTCGAGGCCCAGCTGTGGGTATTTTTGTGTGAACCCCAGCAGCCGGTGGCCGGGCTGGGCTCAAAAAATGAAAAGAGACCGCCCTGAGATTGAGGACGACGAGGATGAAGTAAATTGGATGTATCGATGTGCGGCCCTGCGATTTCTCAAGAAACTCCCGGCACGCAGCATAAGGTGATACGGATGAACGGTTCGCATTATGCGTTTGACTCCCGGATTCAAGCGGGGCATGTGCTTATGCACCCTTTTATCAAGCGATCAAAGTCGCTGCCGACGCGCAAGGTCCGGTCGCGGCTCTTGTTTGATTTTCGGCAACCGGGAAGTGGGGCTGCTGTGGGAGTTGTTGCGTAGGAAAAGGTAATTGCGAGCCCTTTCAAAATAAAATTCGCGGGCTCATTTTGCAAGTGGAAATATCACCCCAGTGATCAAGGGATGGGTCATGCTCAATCAAGCGATCAGAAGCAGCACAAGACGATTCTCAAAGTTTAGAGTATTTATACTTGGCATAATTATTTCAAATAAAACCTATGGTACTAATCACAATCTTAAGACTTAAGTAAATGGCAAATTGTGCACTTTCTTATATTATCGCTCAAACAAGCGCTTGCCGGATGTAATAAAGTTGCACATCGCTTTTATCCAATTGAGCAATAAGCTTCAAAACAGCTAATGTAATATTTTGTAAGCCGATTTTTCTAGTTTTTTTTTTAAGGATATAATTCAAAGTGTGGATAGTGCTTAAAAAGAAAATTGATTACATTCTTACCAAAAACAAAGCAATATCACATTTTATTAAATTCCACTGTAGACCTACAAGTGTATCGATTACAGTTACAACCATAATAGAAACTAGTTAACAAAATCGGGAAATCCTCACAGGAAAGATAGTCGTCCCACGGAAGAATAACAAAACATGTATAAAAACTAAAAAATTAAAATTAAGTATGCTGTGTTGCCCCCTCTACGCATGTTTCTTCTTCCGGCTATCATCTTTCAGCGCGCTGCTTCCCACCCATTCAGGCTTACAGCTATTAGTTTTCTTAAGAATCGCACAAATTATAACAGAAGGCACTGCCAGAATTGCGAAGATTCCAGCCAATATTATGAGGAGTACATCGATCATTTCAGTCTCGATGAATCCCATTTTCGTTGCCTTGGACTGCAGATATGACGCGTGATAGCTGTTAAGGACCAAATTGATGTAGTAAATCGCCTTGTCCATCGGCTGATTGAGATTGTCTTGAAATAGGCTGGATGCTGCATTGATGTGCTGCTGATACGATTGGTTAAGCAAGATCTGTTCAATACCGTCAAGGAGGCTTTCAGCAGTAAAGTGCTCGTATCTCAAGTTTACGGCACACCCTAAGCGCTCCATCCGCATGATATTGACTTCTTGGTCGGGTGAAATTGGGATGCCCAGCATCGGGCATTTCCACTTTACAGCCTCCATTATGCTCAGCAGACCGCCGGTAGTTATGAATAATTTCACTTTTCTGTGGGCTAAAATATGTGCTCACTAAAGTACTTAATAGGAAATATATAGAAAGCACCTAAAATAGCTTGCTGTGGCAGCCACGCATCGAAGTAGATGTTCGATGGCTGATCTTCCATGTATGCTTGTTCCCACTTAATAATAACGCGCACAGAGCTCCTCAGGGAGTGTAAGGCTGTAATTAAGGCGGTTAACTTTTCTTTGGGTAGGTCAATAGTCCTTAAATTTGCTCCAAAGCTAACGTACACTACTCCATCCTGAGCGCCTTCTATAAACTGTGCAATCTCCTACAAAACCACAGAGGATTAAAAATTGTTTTCGAACCAAATTTAATATTAGATTTAGATGCGAAATGCAATTTTTTTATTTGAAAAATGCCTTTCTTATAAACTTTGATCATTAAATAGCCTTTAGCCGTTTATTAATTTTCATTATTCAGATACGGTGGGATCTAACAGTTACAGCATTAACACAACCATTTAAAATTAAATCGCCCTGCATAAATATTCTCGTAATAAGAAACAAATAAGTGAACATTTTACCTTAGACATGCCGGTCTTCCTGTGCGCATGAGTGCCGCCAATTTCTACCATGTTCGCCACATAAGATCTGGGATAATTCGTTACTGGGTGAGAGTTGATTAAAACCAAATTAACGGTCCGAACGAGCTTCTTCAGAGGCGGCAGTTCACCCGCGGCCGTAATACTCTCGAAATGTCTTTTATAAACCGATTCCTGGCATAGCATGTGAAAAAAACTAACGGTGTGTCTAGTTAGAGTGGCTGGTTAGAGTATAACTACATTCTTACTTGTAAGAAAGCTTTTCAAAAATACTCATCAAAGTATTGACGATCCTCTGGAACAAATTCATTTCCTCCAGGAAGGGTAGAAAGGTGCTCGGGTCTATGGCTGAGTTGTGTGGGTTGCCAGTCATTTCGTTCAGCCAGTTATTTGTGCCGGATGCACTCAGTACAACAGTAGGTATTTGAAGGTAATAGGCCACTCTGAAGATAAAACGAATGCTCTTGTAAAATTTCTTAAAAGATAACAAATAAAAAGATACCCCAGCAAGGCTTCGCTCAGGAACAAGTCTGCAAAGAATAAGTCGAACTGCTGTCCCGACACGAGAAGTTTTTGCATTTCCTCACTACTCAGGATGAGATCGGCATTTGCTGTACCAGCATCAATCATTTTTGTTAGCCTCTCCACCGCTGACTTGGATCGTATCTCGTCATAACCAAAACTGAGCCCCATCTCAATCCAGTTTTGCTCAATTCCATACAATTCAATTTCAGTCAAATTCTCTTGAGGAAGGTCTGTGTAGGCACTTATAAGCGTGATATTATGACCTCGATGGGCTAATTCAGAGAGGATAGTTCGCCCGAATATATAGTGTGACTTCCAGGCATTTGGAAAGACGGCCAGGATGTTGACAGTCTCAGTAACTCCGGCCAAGAGCACTTCAAGGATTACCAGAATTAGTATAAATTTTGCGGGACCCATCGGTAGTCAGTCCTCGACGCTGGGAGTTTTCGCAGTACCCGGAAGAAAACTTCATCACAATTAATCAAATTATGCTGAAGACCTTCGCTCCGTAGGAAATTGAAAAATTCTCCTCATCTAGCAATGATTTTTGCTGTGCACTGCTTTAGAGTTGGCGTTGAGTGTACCTTTCACAATTTGCACTAATTCAGGAGCCGTTTTAACTAAATTTGGAACGGAAAATAATCGAAAAAGCAAGCAGGAACTGAAATTTGAATTACATATGAAAACAAATCTGACAGATCACGATGACAGGTGTTGTATATAAATCATTTAGTTCACAATAACATCATTCACATTTGGCGCTATTTCACGAACAGAAGTGGCAGCGGTAAATAGCAAAAGGAATGGAACTTGATTTGAAATAATTTGTTATTTCTGTGCTAAACAATTCTGTTTTTCTACATTTATTTTGCAATCAATCTTTTAAAATTAAAATTATTAAACCAAAGGGCAGCCTAACTCTATAAACATCACATAATCCTTTACTTTTATAGTGTAGGTCAATCAGCGATTTGTAATAATTAAAATAAAACAAAAGAGATGCATAAAAAATTTTAGAGCTGGCCAACTTTTTCACAAATCGTCTTGCTCGTTTCGTTCTCAGGATCTGTTCCCCTTGGTGAACGATTACAATGGAGAATGCGGAAATAACAAAACATTTGAGAATATTGTGATTGGATCATAGTTACAGATTCGATACATTTTAATGACAGTTGCAAAATTCGGATAAAATGAGAACTGTTTTTATCCGTAGGAGACTGGCAGTTGTGATTTTGTGCCTCGCCGGGAGTTAGGAATTTTGTGAAAACAATTTATACCTGGTCCAGCTGGCTGTCTGCCAACGAATAAGAAAACTCAGCTGAACCTGCATGCGAGCATATGTCTATCCATAATAAGGCACACACATGAGGAATTTTCTGTTCAACGCAAATTTCTAGTTGCTCCTTACGTAAAGGGCGAATTTGTTTTTTTGGTGGTTACACAATCCGAAGCAGCTAAACAATTTATCAATAATTGGTCATCATGGTCCTCAGTAAAGAAGGTAGATATTTTATTTGCTTACGAAAAGATTTCAAGGCAGTACGAAATCGTCTTGCAGGCAGAATCGATGTCGATCAGCCACTGTGGGATGTAAACACTTTTGTGGGCCGGTTCAAGTACTTCGCCTGGATGACCGATCCCAGGACGTGTTTTACGTCGAGTGAGAAGCTCTATCAAGCGAAAACTTTGGTGGAGCAGTATCGCCTGGGAAAAGAGCCGAAAGGCACTGGCAGGGAAGAAGTTCTGCACGCCATGAAGCTGTACACGTCGGCCTTCCATCCGGACACCGGTGATCTCCAGAATTTTGTGGGGAGGATGAGCTTCCAGGTAGGTGCATATTACTTTCTGTTCAGATGTGTGTATGTGCGTCGCTTCGCTGGGATTCACGATCATTTCATTCACATCAAAAAATTCTTAGGATTTGTACGGAAACTTATCCTGCAAGTCCTTTGAGCGGTATGGTCAAGTCCTCTATTTATTTTAGATTTAATTCCTAAACCCTGTCATAAAAAGTTAATTTCATAAGCGCCAGATTATTTCTATAATGCACACTTGCAAATTTCAAGTTGGGACTCAACTAGATCCTTAACTCTACCGGACCTGAAGCCCTGAACCTAACTGTCCCCTATACCTGGGCTTGTGATCATTAAAGAGGAATAACCAAAATGATATAGAAAAATGTTAGTTACATGCAAACAAGTGGTTAAAATAAGATAAAACTTGGAGACATTGTAGAAAATAGGTCTACCTTTTATCTAGCGCCAATATTCCACCTTTGTCAATCTACCCTACAGGAAATGAGCCTTGTTACATACAGAGACATCTCTTGCAAAATTAGCACCAGATGTAACTCTTTACCTTCTTCCATAGATTGTCTATGTAAGGCACCTTAGCACTTTGTTTGTTATACCTAGAGTGCTTTTCCATGCACACAACACAGATATCATTAGGCGGTCCCAGGGGGAATTTTTGGAAAATTATTGCTTGGGGTCATACGTTGAGGGCAGGATTCCTTTTGTGTGTGGCGCTGGGCTGTTTTCTTAATATATCTGGTGAAGTAAACTGGCTTGCTGCCTTACAGTATAGAAGATATAAAAATTATAACTGACCCATATAACCTATTTTGTGAAAAGCGGTATAGCGGTAAATTCGAAAATTACTCGGTACAATCGGTACAGCGGTCTGTGTAAGATTAAACCTAGTTATGTTATTTTTCCTCAAATATGAGCCTTTTCTTGTCATAAGAATATGAACGATGCATGGCCACTAAAATTGTAACACGTGTGTATATAATTCAATTACACTAAATAAACCAAACTAAGCAAGGCTGGTTAAAATACGAAGGTGCCTGGAGGACTCCTCATTACTGGGGCAATGTTGACGTGGTACAAAACAATCGGAGGCGTAGTCTTCTGGCAGTGGGTGAATCAATCTTTCAATGCCTTCGTCAACTACACGAACCGGAACGCAAATTCGCCGACGACAGTGACTCAATTGGGCGCATCCTATGTCTCCGCGACGACAAGTGCTCTCATCACTGCTCTAGGATGCAAGCAGTACTGGCAAAAGAAAGCGTCTCCCTTAATGGCGGTGAGAAATCCCACTCACCTTTAAAGGTAACCTTTCGGCTATTTAGCAGCTACACTTGCAGAGGTACGTGCCTTTTGCCGCTGTGGCCGCTGCGAATTGCGTGAACATTCCTATGATGAGGCAAAACGAGATCATCCAGGGCATTGATGTGAAGGACGAAAACAACAACGTCGTCGGTCGCAGCCGCCTCGCCGCCCTGAAGGGAATTAGCCAGGTTATCATTTCCCGGATTGTAATGGCTGCTCCGGGTATGTTGCTGCTGCCAGTAGTCATGGAGCGACTTGAAAAGCAGTACCCAAAGTTCAAGCAAATGACTTATTTGCACGGACCGTTTCAGACAGTGTCCGTGGGATTCTTGTAAGTTAGAGGCCAACATTTTGAATGTGAATAATAAGCGCATCTTTTACAGCCTTTTAGTGATGGTGCCTGCAGCTTGTGCCCTATTTCCACAACGTTGGTGAGTCTAGCTAGGAACTTATCTTTTCCTTTTCTTCTCACTAGCAAACTTTTTTCTTTTCAGCTGCTTAAGCACAAGCACTATAAAAATGTTGGAACCGAAACTATATGAGGAGATGGTTGAACAAAACAAAGGTGGCGTTCCACCGAAGGTCTATTTCAACAAGGGTCTCTAAAACCTGCCACCAACGAGCCTATTTATTTTGTTTTTAAATGTATTTATCGGTGCATTTAATATGCACGGCTTCTTGGCCGTTTAATAGTATTTTTGGAAAGAGGCATTCAAAACTTTTGTGTGTTCATAGGTATTTTCTAGTAAATTCTAATTTAAGGGAAGGATAGATCCAGTTTCTTGTTATGTATTTATTTTATTTTTTTTTTAATTATCCCTCGCATTTAAGACGCTGTATTTTAAACATATTTGTGACTCATAAAGCTATAATAGCACCAAAATTGGAGTTTCTCTTTAAATTAAAAAATGTCTATTCATTGTATATTGGTGAACTATCATTTTTTCAGCGTCTCAGCGCATTTTGAGGTGCAACATCTCAAAAAGAGAGCCTATTTATTTTCACTTGTTCGTCTGTTTTTTTCCACCGTACGTGTTACTTCGCATCGACCCACAACATAAGCGCAATTTCCAGGTATTTGGCGTAATTCTAGATTCTAACCGAATTCAATTTCGACTAAATGTAGGAGCTTTTAAATTTAGTCTGACATGGACTTTAGTTCTGTCTGTCGAAGCGGCCAAAGTAGTGAATGTAGGGTTTTCCTTTTACCCCCAATTTATATATTGCATTACACCTGGTTTATAAAATACCTCTCTGAAATTATATTATACCGAAAAAGGAAAGGAGAAGCGGTATGAATAAAACTAATGCGTTTTTGTGGTCACTTGTAATTCTCACATGGCATCTTTAGAATAAGGATTTTATCTGAATTCATTTCTCTGATTGGACACAACAACATAGAATATACAATTTAAAACTTACTTAACGAGTAAATATAATAGAATTTTTTTTTTATTTATAGTTAATAATAGTTGTCCTCAGCGACGACCTACCTTAATTCGTTTCAGTTGTGGCTGTTTTCTTTTTGGAATGTAAACATCTTCTTTTTATTAAATATTAATTAACATTGCTAAATTTTAGCTGCATCAGTTGCGATCATTTCGACTTTGCTTTGAGGCATCCAATACTTTTGTGTGTTTTCGGAGAGAATAAAATTCTCACAAAAATGGGTCCAGTTAGTGTTTATCAGAACGCAAAAAAAATATTTTCCTCAAAGCATTTTTTTTATTTTATAAGCATAATATTTTTACACTAAACACTGTGTGCAAAAATCCATATTTTATGGTCTTGGAATATTTAATTCAAATGTTACGGGAGGTGTTTACGTCGGCAGAAGCAAGACACGCATGCTTTCCCAGGACAGATTTAAAAATTACCTTCAAATATTGTGGAATTTTTGCACGCTAAACGAAACGCCCTTCAATCAAAGTTGGCCGGTTGAAATGTACAACAGCACAAACTGTGAAACCTGGCAACTGCCAATTTAAACCCCACTGACAGTGTACCTCTCAGAATGGACATTTTTCATTGAGGGTGCGCGAATAACTTGGCTTGAGTTCCAGTTAAATAATACTGAATTCGAAACAAATTGAATTAAATTTGGAGTAATTCGGACAATCCTTCAAATTTTAGAGCTAGATTTTAAAATCTTTTATGCCCGTTTAAAAACGTAACGATGTACTGTTGATGTATATTTCGAAATTTGGAGGATTATTCCAATTTTGAATATTTTTAAAGTAGCTAACACAATTTCAATTGATTTTTGCCGTACACTTAATTGGCACAAATGGGAAGCATCTTATAACTGGTCAATGTATATGACAATTTATTTCTTGTTATTTCGACAAGTTCGAATAATTCTCATTTTATTGATTGAATTCTAAAATTCTGGGTAATAATTGTTATACAATCAAAATTCAAATATTATTCACACTCCCTCAGTTTTAATAAATTGCTGCCCTATGATGACGACGACGAAAGCATTTTGTCGTGATCGAAAATACTTTAATTTTTATCTAATGTAATATTTCATTTCAGCAAAAACAACAGTAGTTTATTAATTCCTTACAAAAATTCTAGCTAATAAATGTTCGTTTCAAATATTCGCGTCATGTTTTTGTTTTTTTCTAATCCAGTGGAGATGAGTCCACATGTTTTTCATTGTAAAAACTCCAAAATTTCGTCAAATACAATACGTGTAAAATGTGTGAAACATTCTGGTTTTTGGTTTTAAATTCATCTTTTTTTAGCATTTTCTCCTCTATCTCGGCAACTGTTTCCTTCATATTTTTATCGTGCGCTTTATTTTGCTTACTAAATTCTATAAATTTGAACCACAAGTTAATGGTAATTTAGTTAAAATCTCAAAAATGTTTTTTTTTCCTGTTTAAAAATATTTCAGTTTTTGAGAAAAGTTCTCCCCCAAAAACCCGTTTTTTTTTTCTCTCTCTCTCTCTCTCTAGCGCACAAATACTAAAATTTACCAAATTTAATTTATTTTTGTATTCAGCAACTGTTTTCCTTGGCTTTGTTTTGTGTTCCTCTAATTTTTTTTTTCTTTTTTCTCATCTTGAATTATCAAATTTCAAAAAATGTTTCGTATCTAGTCCTCAGACGTGCAAGTTGTGTGTTATTATTGTAAAAAATACGTACATTATATGCAATGAACGATCATTTAGAACTTTTTAAATTCTTCTTTTCACTCAAACTTAGTAAGACCATTTTTCAATATGCTGCATTAAGGCATACGTATTTTTGGTAGATTCTTTAGACATCGTATTCCAAAATTACTTGTAAGAGTTAAAAAAGAATTTAGCAAATCTTATCCTATGATGTGAAAGGGGAACAAAAGAAACTATTGTCAAATATTGTGAAGGAAACGGACAGAACTGTGTGAGTTCTATGGATGAACTCGAGAACACATTACTGAATTAGTTTAGTTATTATCGGTTAATATTGAATATTGCGAAGTCCTTTTTTTTATTGCGTTGACAATAAAATTGACAATACAAAGTGGAAACCAGGAGACCTGATTTTTCCCTACACATTTCATCTGAGCTGAGGTGATAGTCTCTGCTTTTTGTAATTCTTTGAATATTTCGTTTTTTTTTCTGTGCAAATTCCTAATTTATAGTTTCCTTAGGCTTAATTTACACCATCCACAGCAGTATTGTACTCTCAAGTTCATTCCGAATAGAAAAATTAAAATAACTGACTCCACGCAATGTGGTGGCGACGAGAAGTCAATTTTGCAAAGGTTAGGAAATTCAAAGAGGAAGTAACTAGCTCCTGAAAACAGAAATTTTGAAAAACAGGGGCAAAACTAAATTTAAGAAGCAAACGTTTCAATTTGGAGTTTATTGTTTGCATTATTAATAGTTGGTTGGCTGAACAATAAAAAAAACGACGATAAACACAAAATAGTGAAAATAATAATTAAAGTAAACTAAAAATAAAGTCAGTCTGCATAGAACTACGCCCAGTTAAAATTGTATTCTTGGATCGCTTCCTCGCCGGGCTGCTGCTACCGGAAGGCCCATTGTATAGTAAGTTTCAGTAGTAACTGTAAATTACATCAATAATAGCTTTCTTGGTTTTGTATTACAAAAATATTCAATGACTATCTGCTCGCGAAAAACCTATGGTTCTAAGTTGCACATTTAAAAAGTTTCAGCTTTCTTTCTGAAAAGCCTCTGTCCGTCATCGAATTGCCTCTTCTCGACAGGGAGGCCCATGTTCATCAAGGTGATTTAATCTTTTTTTGTTTAAAACTACAATTGTTTAAGATCAAGATCCGAAAGTAGATGTTTTTAAAGGTCCAATCGAAATTTTTCGCATTTACATTGTTTCAACATAGGTCATCATATTAACTGGTTTTAAGAATTTCGGTACTTTATTGCTGGGAGGTAGTCATAAATTTGATTTCTTAAATAACCTCAATCCACGCTTAACTTAAATCTCTTTGATGAATATGGGCCAAAGTGAATTTAAAGTATTAAGAACACTGCGACAGTGCTTTGCAACCTTACGTTTGCTGTTTGTTTGTTTGTTTTTTTTTTTTTTTTGTTTTGTTCTAAATAATCAATTGATAAAGTGAAACGATTAGACCGCAGCGATATTGCGTAGGAAAAAGTTCGCTTACTGCTCTTTTTGCTTGTTGTGCACCTTGCAGGCTTCGCTAGACTCCTCCTCCGTGCAATGTCGAGATTCTGCAGTATGCGCAGAGCCTGAAGTCATACTGAAGCGCTTAATATCGTAAGCTGGCGGTAAAATGAAACTTTTCCCTACAAGCTGATCTCATTTGAGACCTCCGTCTGAAGGTGTCCACCTGTCGAATTCAATTCCAGAATCGGGTGAAACTCCTGTGGGGCGGGCGTTCATTAGAAACTCAGCTTGCATGCACTTACATTCGGTCTCCAGGCATGCACACGTAAAATTTGGCGTTGCGCGTGGACACCTTTCGCAGTCCTGGCTGGATCCGGATGGCGTTGCCATTGTCCTGTTGGGACTAATTCGGATTTGGCGTTCGAATGAGTGCAACTGCTCCATAAAATGGAAATTTGGCGACACGTCTGGCTTCCGGTCTCGAACCAGTGAGAAAGCATCGTTTAAGCATAGCGACTTGGTGTGCATTAAATAGGCGAGTGTTACAGTGACAGATCTTGAAACACCAGCCAGGCAGTGGACAAGCACAGCGGCGCCTTTCGATCGCGCTTCGTCTAGAATTGGGGGGAAAATTAGGGTTAGACTTGGACAACTATTTGGAAAAAATCATATCATGCAAAGTCATAGCATTGAGACATAATGCCAAAAATTAAAAAGTTTATATCGACTGTTTCGGACAAATCTTATAGCATCTAAAGTGTGCTGAAATTAGTCCAGTAGTTACTTAATAGTCTCTCTTTGTATGAATCTGCATTAGCGACATCGGCGCTAATCGTAATTTATAGAATTAACGCCAGATAGCTTCTAGTTACTTTATTAGTTAGCTACTCACCGATGAACTGAATAGCTCTGGGAAAGTGGACAGCTAGATCTTGTGAGTAGTGGTCTGTGATTGGAATCTGTAAATATTGAATTCCACCGGAGCCCTCGAAGACGTTGGGAAGATCTGGAGTCACGTTTAGAACGTACTGAAAAGAGGCGACAATGCGCATGTTAACGTAGCCTGCAAGCTGGATCTGCCGGACAACTAACTCACCTTGATGTTGTATTTTTGAAGAGCCCCCGAGTCCCCGCTGTGAGAAGCGTTTCCCAGAAATAGACCGGGCACAATTTCCACAGGCGCCTCATTGAAATTAGGATGCGTTGTACTCTCGCAATCCGAAGACTCAGCAGAGCTGCTGCACGCAGAGTCCGAGTGGGGCGTTGATATTCGCAGGGATCTGGAGAGAAAGAAGCTAACGTGAGTCACAGTCCGCAGACATACAGACAAACAGGCAGAGAGTTCGGAAAGGAAATCCGATACGAGTGTGGTGCTTACCTCAAACCCATCAGTTGGTCCGCTTGCACTGCACCCCGACTAGATTCCATTTCTTGGCTCTGGCTGTCGTCCGCGCACCACTCAGGAAACGCATCCCGGAAACTCGAGAATCCATCTGGAAATTGAGAAGAGAATTCTTAATGAGGTCTAATGGTCCGCAGGAAGTCGTGTTCTTTAAGACTTGCTCACAGCACCCGGCGAACCCTGGCGGCGCTGAGGCGGGCGAGCGACGCAATTTCAATTGAAGCGAATAAACCGAAGGTTCTTGAGAGCGCTATTTACGGACGCGATAATTGAGCGGAAGTGGAGCTTACTGGCCGCGGCTTAGATCGGGGGGAATTTTGCGAGTTAGCTACTCGTCACAGTCGTATACCGTTTCCGGGCGGCGGTCTGGTAGCAATCGGTCATTTCCACCTGGGCTCGAGCTCAGAGCTTTTTAGTTGTTTGTATTACAAATTGTAACATCCCTTTCTTCAGTTGCTATCTATTAACGAACTCTTAATTGAGTACTAATCCAAAGGTATCCGTTCTGACCTGTCCCATTAAAAATGTTAGTTTTATTTGTTTTTAGTTAAAACATTCAGAGTACCACATAAATCATTCTGAACTTACAACCTCGAGCGGTTAAAAGCGATTAAGAAACTGTTTCGAAGGCACGTTATTTTTCAAATTGGAGGCATGACAACGTCCAGACCGCGTTCCGCCACTGGCTGTGCTGACTCAAGAATTCTTGCAGTTCAAGTAGGCGTGCCGGTCGGCTGGGTGATTCTTGCGAAACTTTTTCATTGCCGAATCTTGCGCTAAG
Source organism: Philonicus albiceps (assembly GCA_963969385.1). Classification (NCBI taxonomy): domain Eukaryota; kingdom Metazoa; phylum Arthropoda; class Insecta; order Diptera; family Asilidae; genus Philonicus; species Philonicus albiceps. The sequence continues at coordinate 74,954,586 of OZ017772.1, read as the reverse complement.
ACACCGAATTTTCCGCGGAGACAATGCCACAAAGGAAATGAATCATCGTTCCAATTCGCGGCGCTGACTAAGTCACGTGCGTCTCTCAAGTTAGGCTCGCACCAGAAGAAGTTTTTCCTCTGTACACGGGGAGCTAATGCGTGTCTATTTCTCACTGCGTTGTAATCAGTTTGATATGAAAATTCAATCCGTAATCGCACGGATTGCGACAATCTTTCGAAGATGTTCCTATTTTTGGTTAAACCCTTCCGGTATAATGACGAGTAGAGCTCGTCATTGGGTTTCCATGCCATACTGCACAATGATGAGTTCTCGACATGTGAGACTGGTAATGATAAATTCTAACCGAAGGGGTTAAAGCGAAACTCAATGTATTTCTCGTTATAGCCTATGTTTCTCTTTCAAAATTAAGAGTTAGTTAGATAACTCGCAAATTATTTTACTGACCTAGTTGAAACTCGACATTTTTAGTTAATAATATTAAATTATTTCCTTTTAAGGTATGAGATATTTCCACCTCTGAATTTTCCCAAGAAAATTATCGAAGACCAAGCGTGAACTGTTTTCCTATGTTGGGCGACGGCACGCTTCCAGCAAAGTTTCAAAAAGCGACCATTTGACCGAACGCGTTGTTTTGCTTCTTCCGCTTCTCTGCAAGCTAGGCAGAGCATCCCATTCTTAAGATACAGGCGGGAGAGGCTGGCCAAAATTGATTCATGAGCGCCTTGGGTGTAGCTGGCCCATGAAAGAATTCGCAGACATGCGCTTCAGCCCCCGAGACTCCCATGACTCAGAGGCAACCGATTCACCAGCAATGTCGGAACGAATTCCCAAGCACACGGGCACATTCATTCAGAAAGAGTTCGGGTTTGTGTGCAGGGCACGGGTCGGGGACAACGCGCTTTTCCGCGGAATCCGGCCTTGCAGTCGCGGTCCGTGCGAGCGAGCTCATTTACGCCGAGGCAAGACGGAGGAAGTGGGCCTCTTTCGAGTAAATTGCATTTATCAACGGGCCATGATTAGGAACTGCCGCTATCGGTGCCCCTTCACTTTGCTTCCCATTCATAACAGTAACGGTAGAAAAGAAAAAAAAGCACCCATTGATCAAAAGCGGTCAACACGGAACCGGTGACTGGTCCCCCTGACGTGCTTTGCTTACTACAAACAACACGTAGCTTTTCAGGTAAACATCGGCGGGTCCGCGAATTTGCTGCGACGAAGAGATCTGCGCCCCGCGTTCGCTGAACCGTCGATCACCTGGCTGTTGAAGATCCTAAGCAGATTGCCCCGACTTTCCAGTGTGGGAACAACTCGGTGCTCGTCCAGCTCCACGATTTTGTATGGGAATTTTTATTTTGGAAACGAAACTTTTGTGCCCCAGTAATTAGCACGCAGAAGCTCTGCAAAACGTTGCGAAGCTACAGATAAAAACTTTACACAAATTCCGCGTTTCTGATCGTTTATTTATTTGGTGACATCATTCATCAACTTACAAAAGCCCTAGTTTATTCGTTGCGTTTTTTTAATGGCCGGTTTCCTTTTTGCAACTGAATGAAAATGTCTTACATAATCATTCCGTGCTCTGAATTCTGGCGGACAAATCCGTCCGGAACGCGGGGTATTCAAAAGCCTGTTTTTAGTCTGGCACCGTATCAGAGAGAGTTGAATATTTGGTAAATTTTTCCAATTTTCAGCCTGCTCTTAAATTTCTTAGTGGGATTTTCCCGCCAGAATGGGCCTGATGAAGTTAAAGAGCCTCTACCAGAGCTGTAAAATAATGCATTACCATTACCATACGGTAATGATGAAGTAGCACACAAGTACAATACTGGAAAATGGTACTGGTGATTTGTCTTGCCTGCATTACTTTTACTGGTAGGTTAGGTGTTAGGTTGGTGTGGTTACATAGAAAAGCAAACTTATGCCATTTTTTGACCCATTACGTTACCACGTTTTTACTGGTAATTGAAATACTGGAAATTTTTTAACAGTTCTGATTTCTACGAGCTTCTGGATTTCACTTTCCCCCAATTTTAACTCTCAGCTGTTTTTCCCTAGGCTCGATATAGCGCATTCTCACTCTTTAATTCCCAATTATCGTGTATTTTATAACAAAATTGATTAGAGAAAAAACACCTAGAATATATTTCGACTACTTGTTCGAAGTTAAAACATAATTTCGTCGATCGCCACAGTTCTCAAAGTCCACTAGTTCTCCTGAAAGGTCAATAATCTGAATGAGGCCGTAAAACGTGGGTTTAAAAAATTCCAAACTAACAGTGTCCTCTGAACAGCATAAATCAAAAAAAAAACCTTAAAAACTCGGCATTAATCTGCATATTTTTGCGGCCTTGTAATTTGCATGAGAATGACGACGTGCCACTGAAAAAGTTCTTATCAATTGAGGATCAAGAGGTGTTGGATGAACAGCGAAAAGAGCGAGATCGGGCTATACATGAAGCTAGCCCGACCAGGCGAAATTGTTTTACCGGAAATGAGAGATTCTGTTTTTCTTAGATAATGCAAATTGGAAATTGACGAGATAACACGAACATAAAAACCGGCTAAGCCCGGTAAACAGGGCGCGATCAGCGGCAACAAGTAACGCAAAAGCTGTTAGCCGAAACATCTAGAGATTTTTAGAGGCTTTCGATTTCATGGCAGTGAGCTTAATAATGCTAGAACAGATAAAATGATGTAAGCCCCTATTCTTGGACTTGAATCGCGCTTACTGCGACAATTATCTTACCACAAAATCAATCTCAGACTGTGACTCTAGTCGGCTAGATTCAAAACGGTGAATAATCGCGGATCTGTTTATGTGCTGAATTTCTAATAAAAACTTTTGCAGAATGGCTTTAAGCACTCAGAAATTGAGAGAGTTTACTTGCGTCACGTCTTCCCCTCCGCTGAAATTGTTTCTAGACTTTAAACTAAAAACTTGAGGACTGTGAAAGTGGAATGTAATCGAAAAAATTTTATAATTAATTCGTTATATTTTGCAAATTATTATCTTTTAATACATTTCCCACAAACATCACACGAACGTAATGATTGAAACAAGTCAGCATTGTACGTATATTTTATGTATTTATTAACGTTGTCTTAATTAAAGACAACTGTCTTCTTTTTTGATAAATTTGTTAACTTATATAAAAAAAAGGTTTGCTTTTAAAGAAAACGAGCTGATTTTAAGAGATCTAAAATAATTACGGAATGAGCTAAGACAAATAATTATCGTTTAAGGCGGTAAATTTAAATAAAGAGTAAACAGAATGTATTTAAATAATGTAATATAGTAAATATGTACTGTGGGATGATTTAAGAGGAAGAATCGACTGTCTGGGTAAAGCCATTGGGCTGGTGCGGCTGTTTGTTTTCTTGAAAATGATAAAATGGTTGGGCTCTCGCGGGTGAAATGGCATCGTAAATAAAGTCTGAGGGACTATCTGACTATGCTGCATGCAAAACATATCTCGTGCATAGATGTTCTGACCGTAGGCCCCTCTTTCCGTGGGGAGTATGAATCAAATGGGTCCAGAGTCAGGGCATCACGTCGTTGTTACTTTTTTATTCTTCAACTCATCACCATTTAAAAGGAATTCCAACTTTACAAACTGCTTATGACACAAAAAGTAAGTAAGTAAAAATTAAATTAAAAGAATACGTAATGTCCCAACAATTCGTAAATTTCGAGTTAAAGCCTAGATTATTTCGACCTTAGAATTCAAGTAAAGTTTTCGAAAGCATTTTATTTCGACAGTCGAAATGAACGCGAAAAAAAAAGAACCCTTGATCAAGGGTCAGAAAGAAATGTGAGTTTTTTTCACAAATCTCCTTTTATCCTGAATAATGCGCAACAGAAAGCGAAAAGACGGCAAGATATACATGCTTTTAAAAAGTAATCCTCTCTTTTCATTTCGAAAACAGGAAACATTTCAATTTGGATGGATGTGAAAAGTGATCATCAGCTTATTTAGCTCTGACTAAGAATACACCTCTTTCCCCAAGAGGGTGGGATTTCGGTGAGACCACCAATGTGTGCTCTACGCCATGCTACTTTCAATCGCTTCAAATTACTCAAATTCAGCGGGAAAAATTCTATATTATGTTTCAGAATAAGGTTTTGGAAAAAAAAAAATAATAATAAGACGACCGCTTCCATTCACAGTCTCGCCAACGCAGGGTCATTGAAGTCTCCATCAATGCTGTAATTGCATTTATTTTTGGATTTTCAGCAGGCATAAATTCTGGAGTTGCGGGTAGGTGTTAGGATAGCATTCATTCATTTATTCGTATTGTTTATTATGTGTTAATTGGTGAGCTTTTGAATAATTAATATTTCTACCTAGCCGCACTTTTTCAAATTTCAAAGACAGCTTTCCACAAAATGCTACTTTCTACATAGTAACTTTCTTTGTATCGAATATTACATGCCTAGCTGCCGATAAATTAATCATTTAGATTGGAAATACAAACAGCCGCAAATTTATAAAACCTTCAATTTATTAATTGCTTTATAACAAACTCTGTATTTGAATTACATACTTTTTTTATTTTAATATTCTCTATTCTCATTGAAATCAATATTTTATTGCAGGTCCTTTTTTAGCGCAAAACGATAAATATTTCAAAGAGTATAGCCGACCGACGAAAAATGTCTTCAGGTCAAATGAAAGGTTCGTGCAAACATTTTTCACATTTCTTAAATGAAACTCTCTTTCATTGCTAGTAATTTTAGTCGAATTTTGAATGCAAATATTTGATTTCTTTTGCAATTATTTTAAACGGTGCTATTATTTTTATTACACTGATTCCGGAATTCACAAAATATCATAGACCAGTATTTTATTTCATTGAAACCACTTTTTTTAATTGCAACAAACATTTTGGCATTTCTTATATTTAAAAATGAGTTTCTTTAGTTTTACCTCTTAATTTGTATCATCCAAATAAATTACGTTAAAGTTATGAGGAATGAAATTTCACCCCAGTATATGCTTATATACCTTTTAAGTATAATAAAAACTATAAAACGAAATGAAATATATCATTAGCATTGTTAAATGTTATATTTTATGATAGTGTTATTTTAATAGCGACCAAATAAATTTACGTAGACGAAAATCACTGCTAACAACCATTAGGTCTTTCTAAAATTTGAGAAGAGTAACTTGTCTGGGTGGAAATTTCACCCATGATACCTTTTACGGATTAAGAGAGTAGACTTTAGATGAATCAGTAATCCCTTAATCCATTCACTGCCAACTACGAGTATATTCGTAGTTGTCTATAGCTGAATATGTGGCTGAATATGATTTAGGCAGTGAATGGATTAAACCTATTTTGCATCCCTAAATTTAAGGAGGATGTTAAAAATGTGGGCAAAGTACAACGGCCCTGCGTCAACGTTTTACTAAATTACGTCACGCAGTCACGTGAGCACAGCTGCAAGCAGCTAGTCCGGCAACGCGGCCGTTGGCCGTAGAACGGGCGGGAGTATGGCGCATTGATTCTTGGAAATGTTTATGCCGCCATCCGATAAATATGGGAACCGCGGCCAGAGTTCCAGTGTATCAATAATAATTCGCTGTTTTATGTGCGGCTCTGCCCGTTGAAACTCGCCTGGGCGTGCAATGAAAGGCAACGCAATCAGCGGAACAAACTCCGGCCTCCGTTGGCCGTTCGTTCGTCCGGTGGAATTCTACGAAACGATTTTGTACTCTCTGGCGAGCGATGGTGCCATAGCTGCCCGCGCCGTCGACAATTTTCATTTATACCGACACCGAAGCCGCGGCTGAATTAATGAATGAAATCAACATTGGAATTGAAAATGGAGTCGTCGTCGTTGTTGTCACTGCTCCCAGTGGCATGGGCACAGCCACCACATTTGGCTCTGTAGACGGCATGATGAACGAGGGCGTAAATGACGTCAACCGGAATTGCGAAACATTAACTAAGAATCTTTGGAGGGTGTTGGATTCTCTTTCCCAATAACTCACTTCGAGACCGAGCCGTAAACAAGCGCGGTTCAAAGTACGTAACCGCATCGCAGAAATAGCGAACGATCTTGGGACTGACTTAGGTGATTTCATTTACTCAAAAGTTCAAAAAATTTTCACTTGAAAAAGCCCGGAGGCACATGGGTGGCTGAATAATTTACTTTTAGAGTTCTCGGAAACCGAGGGACGATTTATGCTTTTTAAATTGACAGTTTGTGCCGTTTGGTCTGCTATATTCAAAATTCCTTTCGAGGTGAAATGAAAAGAAACGTGTTGAGTCAGTTTCTTCAGTTCAGTGAAATGTTAAAAATTTTAAAATACATTAGAGCAGGATTTGTTAGTGGAGATGCCATTGTATCAATTGTTGCGACATATTAATGAACTTTTAAGCATTACACAGTATGAGACCAGTAAAAATGGAATTGGAAATTATTAAAGGGGCATTATTATTTTTTCATAATTTTTTTTATCGTGTTATCACGCAGCAGGTTATACATGAAAGTCGAACTTCTGGGTAGTCCAACGCGCTAAGCTACCCAGAGGCCACACTGAAAGCAGAAAATGACATTTTAAGAAAAGTTTCGAAGTCAGCTTTATCAAATTAGTCTCCCTGAAAATAACCATAGCGTTTTCTTAATTTTCATGTAGTTTGACGACCAATAATAGCTTGAATCTGTAATATATGCAAATTCTTGTATCTCACCATTTTCTTTACTTCTAGGCTCTTAATATTTCATCAAAACCCTAGAATAGACTTAACACTAGATTTACCAAGGGGATCACTTTACTTTAATCCTTTGCAATCTAAGGCTTTCTATTATAAACCGTAGCTGAATTAGTTGAATGGTGCCGCAACGGAGCCAACAGTGCAAAAGGTTAAATTTATTCTCTTCAAGAAAGTTCAATGTTTTCTTAAAAATTCGTTGTACACATTTAAAAAACAAAAAAGTAAAGATTAATTAAGATATACATTTTTTTTGAGAGAACAAATTTTTATCAAAATGAAAATGCTCGAAATAACTTCTTGGTAGTCATAGTGTTAAGCTTAACCAACAAATTAATTAACATTTAGGAAATTGTCGGATTTGAAATCCCCAACAGAAAAAGGTAGAGATAAGTTGAAAGCGGGATCTCTGTAAGAAGCAGGGCGCCAGCTCCGTTGCAATTAAATGTGCAACTGGCGAAGGGGCGCGGGGAGGCAGAGAGGGTACGGGTGGGTGACCTTCAGCGACGGACTAATAAATTTCGTTCATGTGCGCTCTGCAATCCTCCCGCCAAGTAGGAAACGATTCGTTGCGGTGTTGTCGAATTTCCGTGATCGCCTCTCAGCCTGGTTCCAGCAAGCAGAGCTCGCCCAGGCTCATGTTTGCCGCGATTTGTTTATTTACACCATACAGCCCCACACAAACAGGCGTTCAAACAGGAAATGAGATAAAAGCTCCTATCGGACGACGCCAGATTCGAAGATTAGCTCCGCAATTAGAGCACGCATGACGCGACTCGCCCCGTACGAGAGCGGGGGGATATTACTGCGGGCTCTCAGACTCTAGCGCCTCTCTAGTCGCGGCTCTTCGCGGGACAAGCAATGCATCGCGCAGCGACCGGGCTCACCACATCTCAGTGTGTGTGTGTGTGTGTGTGTATGTGTGGGGGGTAACACTCAAAAGAGGCCCAGTGTGACCAGCGCCAGCTGCAGGAAATTCCAGAGCTGTTCCTGCAACAGGGTCATTTACTTCCGATACCTCTAGACTGCCAGAGTTGGGCAGAGTTGCCACCTTCGAGAGCACCAGCCTTTGCTGCATCGCGCGACTACTAAAAGCAGGGCGTGTGGGTGCCACAACACTGGTGGACACTCGAGCCACTAGCCAGAGTGAGTCAGAGTGCGACCGCCCGTACTAAGGAGCGACGTTGTGACTGCGTCCCCTCCTAAGTGGAGATCGGAACACCAAAGATCAACAAAAAGTGCACGAGGGGCGCGGATGCGGGCAAGAAACGGCGGTGGTCCTAAGAAGCGATATTTACCTTGAAGATACACAACTCGACAGCCATCTTGTTTGAGGCGACGATGCAACACGTTGATTGTAGTGGTAGTGGTCAGCTCACTGCCATGTACGAGATTTGTTTTCTCCTGATGCTGTCGTTCGATAGCTCCCAAATCACTCGGGTTACAACCGACGCCGCTATCGCCGCCACCTCTGCTCGTTAGCCCAGCGCCGCCAGCGGTGCTGTCGCCACCGCCACCTCCTCCCCCATCAGTCGTTGTCATTCCATTTCCATTGTTGTTGTTGTTGCAGCACGCGAAATTGCTGTCATTGTAGAGCACAAAAAGACTAATTTTGTAGTTCGATTGAATGCGCTCCTTGAGGTCACGGGACTTGATCGTTGACAGCAAGTCAATTTTGCCAGCTGCCAGCCTTCTCAGCATGATGCTGGGAATCGAAAAATTAACAGCTGATCTGATGTGACCTTCCGTGAACTCGTTTGAGCTGCGGCAGTCCAAGATGATTAGATCTTTGGCCGCAGACCGCAGCTCCGCCTGGAGCCATTCTTTGGTGACGAACTCGATTTCTGTCTCAGGCATATTTCAACAATTTACAGCCAATTGTCTACTCTTCAATTCATCAGCGAACGTAGAGTACTTTTTACTCTTGGTCCTCAAAAGCAAACGGATGCGGGATAGTTCTGGCTGGGCCACTCAACACTTCAAAATAAATCACTTTCTCACAGAAATCCTCTTTTTTTTTCTTTTTTGAATAAGCTTATGAAATTAGCGATCCGTGGGCAAGCACTAGCAAAGGAAAGGGGGGGCGCAGCATTGAGCCTTCTTCAAAACTTTCAGAGACACCCACGGATATATTTT